>CM049837.1:1394076-1421576 GCA_027422435.1 Schizopygopsis pylzovi | reverse complement strand
GGTCAGGCCAAAGATGTTCATCAACATCTCATCTGATGTTTTCATCGCCATGCACCGGGGGGGAAATCTCCTTGAACGCCCTGCAATGATCCGCTGTGATGTCCTCACATGCAGCATTCATGCATCCAACAGAGACATCTGATCTCGTGCTCTATCTATATATATACAGTATATGCTCCCAAACTGCAATTAGAGGTCATTAGCCAATTTAGCAGACATTACAAACAATGTCAGATATGTATGGAATATACATGCGTGTACACCAATTTTTGATAATTGAATGGATGGTTTTGAATGTGATGAAAAATGATTGAGAAGTCGTGAAGAGTTTGACAGTTTAAGTGAGAATCGATCATCAGTTTTGATCAATTAGACATATGTAATTAGTTGTTGTGCAAACTGCAGACGATTGTACTTACTGTGTGCACACATGTGCCAAAGCATTTGCTCAAATCAATAATACATTACAATCTGATGTGAACAAGAAGCTAATTGTTCAGAGATCTGAACTTATTGTTTCGGAAAAAATAATAATTAGAGAATTGAGCCAAAGCAATTGAGAAAAACTGTAAATAAAACTACATTTACTGCAAAAAAACACAAAAACAACAATTTTCTTAATGCAAAATATGATTCTTAAAATGTATTAAGTATAATTGATGTCATTATTAATTTAATATTTGTATCTGTTTTTATCTGTTTACTAACTTGTGCATTTGATGAACTTAGATTTGTGTGATGTGTGTGTGTGTGTGTGTTGTAGTGTGTGTGTGTGTGTGTTGTGTGTGTGTGTGTGTGTGTGTGTGTTTACACACTTGTTTATGCTACATTTGAGGACCACATGTCTACAGGTAAACCTGAAATGTTTGACATTGATGCGGGAAAAACTATTTAAAATAGTAAATGATGTTTACCTGAAAGTGTAACAATGCAAACTGGTTTTCTGTAAGGGGCAGGTTTGGGGTTAAGGTTGTGTTAAGGGATACAATATATCGCCTGATCAGTAGCAATAAAACAAATTAAAAAGAAAAGCCTATAAAGGTAATAGAAGTGTGTGTGTGTGTGCGTGTGTGTGTGTCAATGACAGCTCACTGTCAGCGGTCACTGCTGCAGGTTTTGTTGTGCTTCGGTGAAATGAACTCTGAAGTGATGTGAAGTGATTCAGTGGTCGACTTTGGAGTCTGCACTAGAGTAGGGGGCGTGCCAAGAGCCTCAGCCTCTGCTGTGTGTGTGTGTGTGTGTGTGTGTGTGTGTTAAGGGGGGTGTCCTATGGAGAGCCAAGGAGCGAAAAAAAGCCCGTTGGCACCGATCCGTGCGGCGCGCACACATTGAGCAGAGAGCCGCGGCTCCGAGCGCGACATGAGCGGATCCGAGCGGATGTTTTAACGGCATGACGGCGGATCGGAGGAGCTGCAGCTGAAGGAGGAGAGCCGGTAGAGACGCTCCAGCCCCGGAGAACCGAAGAGAGGAGCGGCGGAGAGCGAGAGGCAGAGCGCCGGGGAATCATGCGGGGTCCTGCGCTCCGGCTGCTGGGTCTCGTGTGGCACCTCTCCGCGCTTTTACGCATCGCGCGAACGTACAAACTCCACCACAAACAAGGTAAGACACGCACAAAACACACCACAAACCGGACAAGACACCGGTCAGTCTCATCTGCACCATAACGATTATATAGCTTATATACACGCTTATGGAAATTTGCTTTAGTTCCTATGACATTATGAAGCGGGTTGTCTGTTTTGCATCTTGTTTAAATTAATTATATATTGTGTAAATGTGTGTGCTTTGCATTCTGCATGTTGTCACTTTAAATGACACTAAGGTTGTAAACTGTATGGAGTGTATTATGCACCTCTGTAGTGTTTAGCTTATATAGAGACTATGTAAAAGTATCTAGAAACTTTACATGTCATTGCATTGGATGATACATTTCAAAGTAAGTGCAATTTATTATAAGAAAGATGCATGAACACACTCTGACAGAGAGAAGTTTGTATGTTTGAAATGCTAAATCAATAGATGTGGTTTTTCAGTGTTTGTTTGTGGTTAGCTGGTGGATGATGTTGGTAGTTTATGTGGTTCTCTACACCTGAGTGAGGAGCCTGAGATTTCATACATCCACTAAAACACCAGCTGACTTGATCTGATGAATCACACTCATGCATTTAGAAGAGTGACCTGTATATGTGACCCTGGACCACCAAACCAGTCATAAGGGTCAAGTTTGTGAAATTGAGATTTATGCATCATAGAAAGCTGAATAAATAATTTTCCATTGATGTATGGTTTGTTATGATCGGACAATATTTGAAAATCTGGAATCTGAGGATGCAAAAAAATCTAAATATTGAGAAAATAATTTTTAAAGTTGTTCAAATGAAGTTCTTAGCAATGCATATTACTAATCAATAATTACGTTTTGATATATTTACTAAATATCTTCATGGAACATGATCTTAATATCCTAATGATTTTTGGCATAAAAGAAAAATGGATAATTTTGACCCATATAATGTATTGTTGGCTATTTCTACAAATACACCCCAGTGACTTAAGACCAGGGTCACGTATAGTATCTGATCTGATCTGAAATATCTGATACACTTCATGTGATTTCAGAGAGCTTCATCAGACAGCTGTCAGCGTATGAGATCATCACCCCGGTGCGCTTGAATGATTTTGGAGAGTCGTTCCCGCACCGGCTGCATTACCGCAGGAGGAGGCGCAGCGCCGACGCGGAGGTCTCGGGTTCGAGGGCTCATTACCGGTTCGAGGCGTTCGGTCAGGCGTTTCACCTGAACCTCACGGCTGATTCTGGATTCATCGCTCCGTCCTACACGGTGCTTCACCTGGGAGAGGAAGAGAAGCGCGGAGACGCCACAGATCTGCACCACTGTTTCTTCAGAGGACATGTCAACGATCACAGCGAACACCACGCCGTCTTCAGCCTCTGCACTGGACTAGTGAGTATGAGAGTGTGCTGGTTAAAGATCTGGACTGGGAACTGGGGAAGCTGCTTCTAATCATGCTAGTTTTCAGTGTTGGGGAAAGTAATCCATTCAACATTACAACATTGCAATATTCCATTCACACAAAAAATGGGTTCTTCAGCAGTTCTTTGTGGTAGTTGAGGTGCTATATAGCACATAATCATAGATCAACCAATTTAAGTGCTATATAGCACCTTATAGAGAACCTGTAATGTTATTAAGCAGTTATTTGGGGTGGTTAATGTGCTTTATAACACCATCTTTAAAGATATAGGTGTTATGTAGCACTTAAAGTGGTTCCCCTGTGATTACGAGACACTTTTAGTGCTATTTAGCACCATTTTTTTGTGTACAATATTGCGTTACTCCATAAAAAAGTAGCTAATTTGCGTACTTTTTAATTGAAAGACTGAGTTTAAGAGTGTGCTGGTCAGTGTTGGGGGTAACGCATTACAAGTAAAGCGAGTTACGTGATCAGATTACTTTCTTAAAGTAACTAGTAAAGTAACGCATTACTTTTAAATGAACAAGAACATTACTTTTTCAAATAAGTTTGAGTTATTCATCTCGATTTTTAATGGGAAATGGATTTTGCAACTATTCTGCTAGTTAATTTACATAGGAGAAATTAGTTAAATGGATTGAACTAGTGACTGTAAACACAGGGTTAGCCTATTGGTTAAAGACCTAAGCTGGTAACTAACTAGTAGCATGTATAAGGTTGCAAACTGTTCTAAATTGGTTGGGATTTTGATTGTTGTTTTGTAATGTGACGAAGTTAAGTGGTTATTTGGGATTGGTCAGTGTGTTTCTAACTTGTAGTTACGAGTTCCTCAATTAGTTCAAAGATTAGTTCTTTCTTGGTTTGGTTTAGTTGAGTTATTCATCTCAATTTTAATGGGAAATGCATATCTAATCCAACTTGTTAGTTAATTTAGAAAGGAGAAATTAAACGAGTGGATTAGAATAGTGAGTATAAAAACAGGGTTATTAGTTAAAGGTCTGAACTGGTAACCAGTATGGTTGTACCAATTTGTAATGTCACATCAGATAACTAGAAGTTAAGAGGATAACTGGGATTAGTTAGAGCGTTTCCAACTTGTAATTACAATTTTTACTAATCAGAAGCTAATAATTGTGGTAATGAACACAGCATTACTTGTTTCCGTTAAGATTAGGATTTGGTTTAGTTGAGTTATTCATATCTAGTTTTGATGGGAAACAGATATAACTATAGACGGTTTGATCGAGCGCACGCGCGCGGACCGAAGGTAACGTCCGGTCTGTGTTTGTATATCGGGCTGTTAGTGACGTCGGCTACAAACACAGTTAAAGTGACGAGTAATGAAGTTGGGCTCAGGTTGTTGTATTATGGGATGTGTTTCACATTCATACCTTTATTTATTTGTGGCGACCCGACACGATATCAAAACTTTCCCAAAAGGCTTTGTTGAATAAACATGAGCACGTAATGCACGTTTAAAAATCAAAACGTGATATATCACTGTATTTCTGAAGGAACACTGTCTTTAGAAACTGTTTTCATTTCATCTTGCATGTTATATGTCTGATAAAGCAGCGTTTGTAAGCTCAGTGTACAGCCGTTACAGGGCGCAAACCTCTAACGTTAATGTTATTTCTCCCGCTTTTAAGCGTCTCCTGCTGACAGAGAGTGAATTTGCATTTTTAATAAGTCCGTCCAAGTAGTTATCGCTGCATCTCAGTCCGTCTGATTTATGAAGCAAACATATTTTGCTTGTTATATAAAAATAATCTACTCCAGAAGGACTTAGCTGTTGTTATTGATTCTGTTTGGATGTCTACCGGAAGTTAAGTTAGGGCCACGAACACGCGCATGCGCGGTAACGCTTGTTTGTGTTGTTGCCGGTGAAACCGTCTATACTTGGCTAGTTATTTTAGATGGGATAAAGGAGTCTAGTGGATTGGACTGGTATGTTAGAGGGGAATAATGGGTGGATTGGGCTAGCGGATAATTGGTTAAAGATCTCAACTGGTAACTAGTAGCATGTAAAGGGTTACTAACTGTTCCATTGTGGTTGTATTTTTTGTAATGTCACAGAATATAACTAGAAATTAAGCCGTTAACTGGGATCAGTTATAGCATTTCCAGCTTTTGATTACAAGTTTTTACTAGCAGGAAACTTGGTAAGAATCCAGGATTAGTTGATCCTGTGAAGATTAGGATTTGGGTTAGTTTGGGCTAGTTTTGATGGGAAACGTGCCTGAAGCATGAGCATGCGTTTAAACTACCCTGCTAGTTATTTTAGATGGGAGAATTGACTCGTGTGAGACAGAAAGAATGAATGTGGTTTGGTAAATATGACAAAATATAGTCTGCTTGCTCAACTTCCTAAGCGGTTTAACCCTCCCGTGGCTCAGCGCTCTTGTTTATGGACCTCGGGCGAAGCAGTGTTTTGTTGTGCTGTTGCTGAGGATGTGCTCCTGACCTGTTTGCACGAGGTCATCTGTTAATTAGTTATCTCAGGTGGTGGGACGTGATTAGCCCCGGTTGTAAATGTAGCTGCAGGGCGGCGGGCCGCTCAAAGAGTCGCTCCTCGTTTAGTCTCTGATGAGGTCAGGAGGTCGTCATCGAGTCGTTCGTCACGTCTCAGAGCTCAGAGGATGACAGGAGCGTCAGACGAGTTGTGTTTTGTCCGTCGTAAACAGCCAGAGGAAGCGTCACAACATGCAAACATTCAGAGGTTTAGATGAAAGACAGAAACATCATTCCACAGCAGATTTATAAAGCTGATGCAGCAGCTTTTATTTTAATCTTACATTTATTATTTGTTAAAATGTACAAGATGTAGAAAATAAAAAGTGTACAATATGTATGCCACTTTATGGTACACCTGTTCAATTGCTTGGTAACACAAATTGCTAATCGTCCAATCACATGGCAGCAACTCAATGCATTTAGGCATCTAGATGTGGTGAAGACGACTCAAACCGAGCATCAGAACGGGGAAGAAAGGGGATAAGTGACTGAACGTGGAATGGTTGTTGGTGCCAGACGGGCCGGTCTAAGTATTTGCTGATCTACTGGGATTTTCACACACAACCATCTCTAGGGTTTACAGAGAATGGTCTGAAAAAGAGAAAATATCCTGTGAGCGGCAGTTGTGTGGACGAAAATGTCTTGTTGATGTCAGAGGTCAGAGGAGAATGGACTGGTTAGAGATGATAGAAAGACAACAGTAACTCAAATAACCACTCGTTACAACCAAGATCTGCAGAATACATCTCTGAACACACAACACGTCGAACCCTGAAGCAGATGGACTCCAGCAGCAGAAGACCACACCGGGTGTCGCTCCGGTCAGATAAGAACAGCACACGGAGGATACAATTCACACAGGATCACCAAAACTGGACAATAGAAGATTGTAGAAACGTTGCCTGGTCTGATGAGTCTTGATTTCTGCTGCAACATTCAGATGTAGGGTCAGAATTTGGTGTAAAGAACATGAAAGCATGGATCCGTCCTGTCTCGTCTCAGCGGTTCAGGCTGCTGGTGGTGGTGTAATGGTGTGGGGGATATTTTCTTGGCACACTTTGGGTCCTTTAGTACCAATTGAGCATCGTTTAAACACCACAGTCTACCTGAGTATTGTTGCTGACCATGTCCATCCCTTTATGACTACAGTGTACCATCTTCTGATGTACTTCCAGCAGGATAATGCACCGTGTCACAAAGCTCAAATCATCTCAGACTGGTTTCTTGAACATCACAATGAGTTCACTTTACTCAAATGACCTCCACAGTCACCAGATCTCAATCCAATAGAGCACCTTTGGGATGTGGTGGAACGAGAGATTCACATCATGGATGTGCAGACGACAAATCTGCAGCAACTGTGTGACTGTCACAGTTTGTCTTCCTCTGCCTTTGTCTCCTCACCCTTATATGGTCCTTCCTGTTTCCCAGTCATTATTAGTTCAGTCAGTGTCAGCCTTGTCTTGATTATGTCCCAGGTGTCTCCAGTTATGTCTCCCTATATAAGTCTGTTCTACCCCATGTTACCTGTGGATTATTATTAATGTCAGTGTGTAAACCTGTGTGGATGTCCTTACCTGTGTTCCTGTGTCTCCTCCGTTTGTCATTCATTAAATACCCCGTTTGTCACAATCCTCGTCTCCTCGTTCCTGGATCCCCGTGTGCAGCACCGTGACAGAATAATCCACCATACAAGAGCTACTCATCTTCCTTCACGGCGATGGAGTTCGCCGCCTGCGTCCTCGCCCTTAGCCGGCGGAATCTCTCCTTCATGGAGTTCGCCGGAGAATTCTGCAAGCTCGCCGCGGTGACGGAGCTCCACGACGCGGCAATCCTCCATCTGTTTCGGCTCGGGGCAAATTACCAGCGCCCTATGGATCTCCCAGACACCACAGGATTGTGTTGGAGAGAGGGGATCTACCGGTGTCTGGGAAGTTACCGGTCCCGAGTCGAAACCAACCCACGAGTGTCTCCGGTGGCCCCGTTCAGCTCTTCTTCGTCTCCGCTGGTCCTGCGGAGCTCTTCTTCGCTGGTTCTGCCCAGCTCTTCTTCGCTGGTCCCGCCCAGCTCGTCTTCGTCTCGGCTGATTCCCGAGCGCCGCCGCGAGCCCGCGCTTCCCGAGCGCCGCCGCGAGCCCGCGCTTCCCGAGCGCCGCCGCGAGCCCGCGCCTGCTCCGAGACTGCGCCCTCCAGTGCCTGCAGCTCGCCAGTGCCCTCCAATGCCTGCACCTCGCCAGTGCCCTCCAGTGCCTGCACCTCGCCAGTGCCCTCCAGTGCCTGCACCTCGCCGGTGCCCTCCAGTGCCTGCACCTCGCCGGTGCCCTCCAGTGCCTGCACCTCGCCGGCCTCCTCCAGTGCCTGCTCCTCGCCGGCCTCCTCCAGTGCCGGCTCCTCGCCAGCCTCCTCCAGTGCCGGCTCCGTCCAGCTCTCCAGAGCCCCTGCTGGCTCCGTCCAGCTCTCCAGAGCCCCTGCTGGTTCCGTCCAGCTCTCCGGAGCCCCTGCTGGTTCCGTCCAGCTCTCCGGAGCCCCTGCTGGTTCCGTCCAGCTCTCCGGAGCCCCTGCTGGTTCCGTCCAGCTCTCCGGAGCCCCTGCTGGTTCCGTCCAGCTCTCCGGAGCCCCTGCTGGTTCCGTCCAGTTCTCCGGAGTCCCGGCTGGCTACATCCAGCTCTCCAGTGCCCGCTCCTCGCCGGCCTCCTCCAGTGCCGGCTCCTCGCCGGCCTCCTCCAGTGCCGGCTCCTCGCCGGCCTCCTCCAGTGCCGGCTCCTCGCCGGCCTCCTACAGTGCCGGCTCCGCCCGTCTCTCCAGAGCCCCTGCCGGCCCCGTCCGGCTCACCAGAGCCCCAGCCGGCCCCGTCCGGCTCACCAGAGCCCCAGCCGGCCCCGTCCGGCTCACCAGAGCCCCAGCCGGCCCCGTCCGGCTCACCAGAGCCCCTGCCGGCCCCGTCCGGCTCACCAGAGCCCCTGCCGGCCCCGTCCGGCTCACCAGAGCCCCTGCCGGCCACGTCCGGCTCACCAGAACCCCGAGTGAAGGCTCCTCCTGAGCACCCCCCTGAGAAGAGGTTCCCCAAGAGAATTTTGGGGGGGGGCTACCCTCCATGGCCTCCCAAGCTTCCTGCTCTGCCACGCAGGCATCTCAAGCTCCCTGCTCCGCCATGGAGGCATCTCAAGCTCCCGGATCCGCCGTGGCTGCCTGAGTCCCCGGATCCGCCGTGGCTGCCTGAGTCCCCGGATCCGCCGTGGCTGCCTGAGTCCCCGGATCCGCCGTGGCTGCCTGAGTCCCCGGATCCGCCGTGGCCGCCTGAGTCCCCGGATCCGCCATGTGTCCCGGAACGGGCACCGCCCTGGAGGCCACCTGTCCGGTCTCCTAGAACCTTGAGGCTTCCAGAGCGCCCACCCCCCCTCCCCTTTCGATGTCATACGGCGCGGGACGCGCCTATTGGAAGGGGGGGGTAATGTCACAGTTTGTCTTCCTCTGCCTTTGTCTCCTCACCCTTATATGGTCCTTCCTGTTTCCCAGTCATTATTAGTTCAGTCAGTGTCAGCCTTGTCTTGATTATGTCCCAGGTGTCTCCAGTTATGTCTCCCTATATAAGTCTGTTCTACCCCATGTTACCTGTGGATTATTATTAATGTCAGTGTGTAAACCTGTGTGGATGTCCTTACCTGTGTTCCTGTGTCTCCTCCGTTTGTCATTCATTAAATACCCCGTTTGTCACAATCCTCGTCTCCTCGTTCCTGGATCCCCGTGTGCAGCACCGTGACAGTGACGCTATCATGACAATATGGACCAACATCTCTGATGAATGTTTCCAACACCTTGTTGAATCTATGCCACGAAGAATTAAGACAGATCTGAAGACAAACGTGTCCAACCTGGTACTAGCAAGTGTACCTAATAAAGTGGCCAATGAGTGTATATAATTAACATATAACAAAAATAGGATATTTATTTGCATTTTGTATTTTCATATTTTTCAAAAAAAATATTAGAAATTAGAAAATACCAAAAATAATTGTTATTAGTTAAATCATTATTTTATATTTTCTTTTTATATTTAGTTTGTGTGTATATATTTTTGTATTTTTCTTATTATATATTGCAACAAAAAAATGTTTTATATAAAAAGTACATATTTATTTATTATTTTCATAGTGCATTTGAGCCTTTTAACCTAATTATATCCTTCTTCTTGAAAGAGATATTTGATAATTTACATAATAAATGATAGCCAGCACTCAGCTGCTGATGTCTGTCCTGTAATTTTTCCATATGATTTGATGTTTCACATCTCAAATTATTGCTAAAAGTGAGGTGTATAGATTTATTAAATTAAAGTGTCCAGAAGATGCAAGAATTAGTTTTAGATTTGTTTTATTAGACATAAATAAAAAACTTTTTTCATTTAAATCTTCATATTTTGCTACATTTTTACCAGTTTCTCTCCATGAAATTGAAACTCATGCTTTGAAGTCAGATTCAGACGTTAGTGGTAGAAGCATTGCATCATGGGACGTGAGAAGCTTGACAGTGAGGTTACTGCCCCCCCCCCGTCATCACGACCCATGATCCATCCTCTCACAGAAACGGTTACAGTATAAGATATGAAGTTCTCGTCCGTCATGTGCTGATGTTCAGGTGCACTGATCTTCTCCATCTCTCTGCTAATGATGTCTGATTGTTGACAGCATCTGTCCACATGAGCGTAATAACCTTTAGGACAGATGTTCATGAACGTCTTGAGACGACCTCGCCTGACCTCTGATGATATTACACACGCACGCACACGCACATATACATACACACAGCACACGTCACGACACACATATACACACGCACGCACGCAGCACGCACATCATCACACATCACACGCACACGACACACACGCATCACAGCACACCACACACACATCACACACACACACACATACTCACATGCGCACACACACACTCACATACTCACATGCACATCACACGGCACCGCACCACACACACACACACACACACGCACACGCACACGCACACACTCACTCACAGACACACACACTCACACACACACACACACACACACACACACACACACACACACACACACACACACATATTGGTTAACTCACATATTTTTTTTTTTAGATCAGATCACATTTCCTGACCAGTTTAAGATCAATTTAATAGTTCATATATATTCAGATCCAAGATCATTTTATATCATTTTTTGTAAAAAAAATAAAAAAATAAAACAAGATTTTTTTTTAACTTCTTTTGCATAAAGCTACCATAGTGCATACATACTTTACATTTATAAACGAATATTTTGTTTTCACATTACATTAATGAGATTCATTGCATCGCTGTAATGAGTATTTTCAAAACATATCAGTTTTTTATCTGTTTTTCATTATCATCATTAATTGTCAAAAATTCTAAAATAAATTCTTGAAACAAACTTTTACTGTTTTCAACATGTAATCTATTTATGAATAATGTTATATTAGTTTTGATTCCAGACTTGAAGCGTTTCATTAGATGAACTCGTATATCATACTGTGCTTTTACCATCATTTACCGCGGTGTCGCGGCTCTTCCTTTGTTGTGCTCCGCGGCGGCAGTCTGTTGGTCGTGTCTGAACGTGTGTGTGTGTGTGTGTGTGTGTGTGTGTGTTTACAGTGTGTCACTACTGTACTCTCGGGGATTTGTGGGATTTGTGAGGGATCTTTCCATGCCTCAGGCTGCGATCAGGATGTGTTTGTCTGTCAGAAATCTTTCCAGATATCCCGCTGAATCTCTGCTGAGCGACATCTTCCTAATGTCAGGCTTTTACGCTCTTCTGCTGTCATTCAGACCGCATACACATGCTCCACGTCTCTCTACCAGTCTGTCGTATGACTTCAGGAGATAATCAGAAACACTGCTGTTATGATGGTTCTTATAGTGATTTGGACCTTATTCAGTTGTCATTTGTTCCTTTAATTGTTCATGATTTGATTTAATAGCTCACCGCTCACACGGGGAAGACGTGTTCTAATGGTTAGAGAGTCGAGTTCGAGTCTCGGCCCGGCAGGAATTGTAGGTTGGGGGGGGAGGGTGAATGTGCAGCGCTCTCTCCTCCTTCAGTACCATGACTGGTCCCTTGAGCAAGGCACCGAACCCCCAACTGCACCCCGGGCGCCGCAGCTCCGGGTGTGTGTTCACTGCTGTGTGTGTGTGTTCACTGCTGTGTGTGTGTGTGTGTTTCACTGCTGTGTGTGTGTGTGTGTGTGTGTGTGTGTTCACTGCTGTGTGTGTGTGTGTGTGTGTGTGTGTGTTCACTGTAGTGTGTGTGTGTGTGTGTATGTGTGTGTGTGCGTGTTTATGTGGTTTATGAGGACACAAATTTGTATAATGACATGGGTATGACAGGTATTACAAGGAGAAGGTGATTTATGAGGACATTTTCAGTGTCCCCATAATTTAAAATGCTTATAAATCATACAGTGTGCGTTTTTTTGGGGGAAAGTAGAAATGCACCGTCTCCTGTGAGGGCTAAGTTTAGGTGTAGGGTAGGTGTAGGGCAATAGCACATACAGCTTGTACAGTATAAAAACCATTACGCCTATGGAGAGTCCCCGTAAACCATAAAAACCAACATGTGTGTGTGTGTGTGTGTGTGTGTGTGTGTGTGTGTGTGTGTGTGTGTGTGTGTGTGTTCACTGCTGTGTGTGTGTGTGTTCACTGCTCCGGGTGTGTGTTCACTGCTGTGTGTGTGTGTTCACTGCTCCGGGTGTGTGTGTTCACTGCTCCAGGTGTGTGTTCACTGCTGTGTGTGTGTGTTCACTGCTGTGTGTGTGTGTGTGTGTGTGTGTGTGTGTGTGTGTGTGTGTTCACTACTGTGTGTGTGTGTGTGTGTTCACTGCTGTGTGTGTGTGTGTGTGTGTGTGTGTGTGTGTGTGTGTGTGTTCACTGCTGTGTGTGTGTGTGTGTGTGTGTGTGTGTGTTCACTGCTGTGTGTGTGTGTTCACTGCTGTGTGTGTGTGTGTGTGTGTGTGTGTGTGTGTGTTCACTACTGTGTGTGTGTGTGTTCACTGCTGTGTGTGTATGTGTGTGTGTGTGTGTGTGTGTGTGTGTGTGTGTGTGTGTGTGTGTTCACTGCTGTGTGTGTATGTTCACTGCTGTGTGTGTGTTCACTGCTGTGTGTGTGTGTGTGTGTGTGTGTGTGTGTGTGTGTGTGTGTGTTCACTGCTGTGTGTGTGTGTGTGTGTGTGTGTGTTCACTGCTGTGTGTGTGTGTTCACTGCTGTGTGTGTGTGTGTGTGTGTGTGTTCACTGCTGTGTGTGTGTGTGTGTGTGTGTGTGTGTGTGTGTGTGTGTGTGTGTTCACTGCTGTGTGTGTGTGTGTGTGTGTGTTCACTGCTGTGTGTGTGTGTTCACTGCTGTGTGT
Source organism: Schizopygopsis pylzovi (assembly GCA_027422435.1). Classification (NCBI taxonomy): domain Eukaryota; kingdom Metazoa; phylum Chordata; class Actinopteri; order Cypriniformes; family Cyprinidae; genus Schizopygopsis; species Schizopygopsis pylzovi. The sequence continues at coordinate 1,408,657 of CM049837.1, read as the reverse complement.
GTGTGTTCACTGCTGTGTGTGTGCGTTCACTGCTCCGGGTGTGTGTTCACGGTATTATTGTATTTTAATATTTATTTTAATATGTTAATTATGTTGAAATAATTGTTCTTTTTTATTTGACTAATTATTTGTTATTTTATCTACTTTACTATTTTTCTATTTCTTATCAATCACACAGATTATAGTTCTGATTCTTAAATGATTTTGACCGTTTTGAGGTTGATCTGTCTCTATAACTGATTTGATTTGATAATGAGTTGATGAGATATGTTGTGAATGAGCTCAGTATTAGCGCAGCTGAAAGGTCACGCTGTGGGAGAGATGAACACAGGTCTGTTCTCCTGTGTTTCTGAGATCTGGAGAATCCAGCATTATGTGAGTGTGTAATGACAGTCTTCATGGAAACTCATGAGTTCATGTCAAACATGTTTCCATCGGCTCAAACAGACCCAAGCGTTTTCCACTTCATTATTTGCTGGTATGTTTGTGTCGGATGTTTTCCGTACTGTATCAATCGTTCAGAATGTATGCAGGAGTGTGGAATTCTGTGTTTGAATGTGTTGCCGTGGTGACGATGACTCATGATTCCAGAGAAGGGTTTATGTGACTGTCAATCATTATTTGTATTTATTATATAGTCAACATAAATTTGAAATCATTTCGATTTATTTTTTTATTTATTTTTACTGTTCATTTATTATAATATATATATACTGATTAAGTATTTTAATATTTATTTTTTGGGGTGTTTTTAATTAGTTAATTATTCTTTTTTAATTATACATTTTTACATTTTTTGATTTATTCACTTTTTCAATGCATTCATTAGTTTGCATTTATTGTATTTACTATAGATTTTTTATTTTGTTAATTTACTATGCATTTTTATTTATTTACTATTAATTTTTATTTCATTTTACTATTAATTATTGATACATTTAATTTTACTATTAATTTTATTTAGCTAATATTCATTTATTTACATTTATATTTTTACAAATATATATATATATATTACTATTATTTTGTATTCATTTTATTTACTATTCATGTGTATTTAATTAATCTTACTGCAATTTTGCATGTATTTTATTTTATTTCACACTTGCATTTATTCATTTATTTTAATATTCATTTTTATGTATTAATGCATTTAATTTGTTACCTTTATTAAAAAAAATGATAAATACAAAATTAAAATAAAGGTAATAAAAATGAAATGCATTCATTTAAAATAGTCAAATAATTGACTTAATTATAATTATTTGTATATATTATATTGGCTAGTGTTATGATATTTTTAGTGATTGTGGCCTTCTTCAGTTGTTGTTGTTTGCAAGTGATTCATTTAATTAATTCATTTATTTATTTTTATTAATTTTATTATATTTTAATTTGAATTAAATGTAATATGTTTTAATGTAATATTAATTTATATTTAATTTTACCCATGAGTAGAATATTTATTTATTTATTCTTTTTTGTATTGATTATTATTGTTATTTCAGAAATGTGCTTATTTCTTTCTTTGTAAATATAACCAAATAAATGATTAATTAAAGCAATATTCCAGGCATTATTCTAGGTGCAGCATGAAGTGGGTCATCGTAAAATCACTGATATTATAAAATGGTTTAATGAAACAGTAGGAGCATCCATCTGATAAAAGATGCCAGTGTTGTCAGCTGTGTGAACATCACCCGTCTGATCACCTAAACCAAACGCGATGGTGATTGTGTGGTGTTTTTCTTCAGATCGGCACGTTCACGACGCACAGCGGTCAGTTCTTCCTGGAGCCGCTGCTGAGTGCTGATGGAGACGAGTACGAGGAAGAGCACAACAAACCTCACCTGCTCTACAGACACGAGTCACATGACTCTCAGCCATGCAACACCTCAGGTAAACGCTTCAGCAAATGCAGCAAAAAAAACATGGTAAAATTACTGTAAAAAACCTGGCAGCTGTGCTTGTCAGACCTTTATTGTAAAAATACGGTAGCAACATTTTTAACATGTACCTTAAAAGTAATTTCATGAACTGAAATAAGGTCAGCTCTGTTTTATATCTCTTTGTAATACACAAAAGCAGGTGTTGATGAGAAAGTCACATGATGAACAAAAGCCCATCACAATCGGCTTTTAAATATTAACATGTACTGTATAGAAGGTGCACAGTAATTGCCATCATGGTAACCACATTAAACTGACATGATGCAATAAACATTAATTTAACAGCATTAGATGTAACATAACCCTAATGTACAAAACTGATAAGAAACATAGTTATTTCAACAAAAAACATCAAATTGTAATGCAGGGAATTCTGAGAGTGTCAATTTACGATTATTCACTGTAAATTCTTTTTCACTTCCAAAAACGGTATACTACAGTAAAATTACATGTAATGTCCAATACAGCTTTTCACTGCATATAGTAGGGGAACTTACCGTTTACCATTTAACAGGTTTTTGCTGTAGCATTTTTTACAGTCTTTTACCGTATATAGTAGGGGAACTTACCGTTTACCATTTAACAGGTTTTTGCTGTAGCATTTTTTACAGTCTTTTACCGTATATAGTAGGGGAACTTACCGTTTACCATTTAACAGTTTTTTGCTGTAGCATTTTTTACAGTCTTTTACCGTATATAGTAGGGGAACTTACCGTTTACCATTTAACAGGTTTTTGCTGTAGCATTTTTACAGTCTTTTACCGTATATAGTAGGGGAACTTACCGTTTACCATTTAACAGGTTTTTGCTGTAGCATTTTTTACAGTCTTTTACCGTATATAGTAGGGGAACTTACCGTTTACCATTTAACAGGTTTTTGCTGTAGCATTTTTTAGTCTTTTACCGTATATAGTAGGGGAACTTACCGTTTACCATTTAACAGGTTTTTGTTGTAGCATTTTTTACAGTCTTTTACCGTATATAGTAGGGGAACTTACCGTTTACCATTTAACAGGTTTTTGCAGTAGCATTTTTTACAGTCTTTTACCATATATATTAGGGGAACTTACCGTTTACCATTTAACAGGTTTTTGCTGTAGCATTTTTTACAGTCTTTTGCCGTATATAGTAGGGGAACTTACCGTTTACCATTTAACAGGTTTTTGCTGTAGCATTTTTTACAGTCTTTTGCCGTATATAGTAGGGGAACTTACCGTTTACCATTTAACAGGTTTTTGCTGTAGCGTTTTTACCGTATATAGTTGGGGAACTAACCATTTAACAGGTTTTTGCTGTAGCATTTTTACAGTCTTTTACCGTATATAGTAGGGGAACTTACCGTTTACATTTAACAGGTTTTTGCTGTAGCATTTTTACAGTCTTTTACCGTATAATTCACAGTCATGTTTTACAGTGCAGCTCTATTGCTTTGCTTGTGGAAAGTCAGTATTTCTTCTCTCAGCGGTGCGGTTTAAGCGTGCTGGCGTGTGCTTTGGCATCGCTGTTATTGTGCGGATTAGCGTCTTCTTTATGAGCCGCTTATTGAAATTCTTCATCTAATGAAAGTGAATCAACTCCAGCTGCTCCACAACTCTGACTTACATTAATCAGACACTTCGCTGGAATAACTAACCTTGTTAGTAACCCCCATTTAGTATGGTTTGCACCCAAAAATCTAACCTTTGTCATCATTTACTCACCCTCGTGTTATTCAGCCCTTTATGCTCCTTTAATTGGTTTATATGACGTGTGTGCTATTTTCTGTAAAGCTGTAAGTTCTTCTGAATGTCTTAAATGTGGGTCTATGCTGCATGCAAACTTCAAAAGACCTGAAATATAATGCATGTGTTATATGAATTGCTGTTATGATCAGGGTCGGAAATTAATGGGGGTTGAGGCAAAAATGCCACCAAACTGAATAAAAATGTCCCCGAAATTCAAGGTGATGGGAGTAAAATTGCCCCATTTCAATTAAAATTCTTAATCTTAATTTTAACTATTTGAAATTCACCTTACAATTTTTTTATAATGTGTATATATATTTTAAATATTAAAAACTAATCTAATTTTATTTGAATTTTACTATACAATTTATTTTAAAATATTATATATTTTATTTCATTTAGTATGTTTTTTTTTTTTTTTTATAACTATAGGTTATTTTATTTACTATACGTTTTCTTTTGTTTTAATTTAATATTCATATTAATACATTTTAACATTTATTATTTATTTTCATATTTTTATTTTAAATGTTTATATTGTTTAATTACTGTTTATTTAAAAAATATATATTATTTAAAAAAAAAAAAGTTTTATATTCAGTAATTTATTTATTTTTGTGCTGCTCTTTGTTTTATTTACTTTTATTAAAATGTACTATTTTTATTTTTTTATTAGATTTGTATTGTTATATCATACATTTATGTTATTTTAATTAGTTTTTCTGCAAATATGATCCAAGCATAATATTTATTAAAGCAGTTTGTCATTTGACAAGGTGTTGTAAGGTGCAGCATGAAGTGGACCATCTTAAAATGTCATTAATTTACATTTTTTATAATTATTCTTATGGAATAGTTCCTTTCTGCCCCTGGTTATGACACATTTATGGTGCTGTAGTGGTTTTTGGAGCTCGTTCGAGTGAGTATACATTGGTTTTGTGTGAAACCTGTCTTTAAAGGAGCGTCTGCTTCTCTATTGTGCAGATTTGATGCTGGATCATGCATCAAAGAGCTGAGGATGAAAAGAGCTTGACTAAAGGTGTCCTTGCCTTCGGTTCAATCTGATAACAGCCTGATGTTCAGATACTGAACGCTTTCAACGACAGGAATCTGCTGCAGTTGTGACTATTGAACTGAGATTGCATAACGAGTTCAAATATAATATGTGTCTCTGGAGCACCAAAGCACTCATAAGCAGCACAGCTATATTTGTAGAAATAGACAACAATACATTGTATGGGTCAAAATTATAAAGTTTTATTTTATGCCAAAAATCATTAGATATTAAGATCATGTTCCATGAAGATATTTAGTACATTTCCTACCGAAAATATATATAAACTTATTTTTTTATTAGTAATATGCATTGCTCAGAACAACTTTAAAGGTGATTTTATCAATATTTAGATTTTTTTGCATCCTCAGATTCCAGATTTTCAAATATTGTCTGATCATAACAAACCATACATCAATGTAAAGATTATTTATTCAGCTTTCTATGATGCATAAATCTCCAAAGATTGACTCTTATGACTGGTTTTGTGGTCCAGAATGTAATATGTGCTTGTGTTTGGAGCATTGTTACATTGCTTTGGTGTTCCTGGTCGTTGCTAGGTGGTTTCTTTCTCGCTCACGTCTCTAGATGAGCTGGACTGATCTGTAATGTTCAGTATTATGGATTGATGACTGAGTGTCAGTGACTGATGAAACACCTGTAATGTAGACTATGAGTTCATGCTTAAATAAGCATGCTGTTGTAAAGTACGAGCGATTAGAGATGCAGAGATCTAAACGTGTGCTGGATTGTGTTTAGCATGTCACGGCTGGACTAATGAGTCACTTGATCGTCTGCCGCTCAACACCTCGCTTTCAGCTTCTGTCCTGAAATAGACACTGATAGCTGCTGCTCTTTCATTGCTCAGAGGAGATCTCGGCTGTCGTGTGTGTGTGTGTGTGTGTGTGAGAGAGAGAGTGTGTGTGTGTGTGTGTGTGTGTGAGAGAGAGAGAGAGAGAGTGCGTGTGTGTGTGTGTGTGTGTGTGTGTGTGAGAGAGAGAGAGTGTGTGTGTGTGTGTGTGTGTGTGTGTGTGTGGTGTGTGTGTGTGTGTGTGAGAGAGAGGAGAGTGAGTAGAGTGTGTGTGTGTAGAGAGAGAGTAGTGGTGTGTGAGAGAGAGGTGTGTGAGAGATGAGAGAGAGAGGTGTGTGTGTGTGTGTGTGTGTGTGGAGATGGTGTGAGAGAGAGAGGTGTGTGTGTGTGTGAGAGAGAGCGTGTGTTGTGTGAGTAGATTAGTGAGAGAGAGTGTGTGTGTGTGTGTGTGTGCGCGCGTGCGTGCATGCATGCGCGTGTGTGAGAGAGAGTGTTTGTGAGTGTGTGTGTGTGTTTGTGTGCGTGTGTGAGAGAGAGTGTTTGATGCGTTGTGGTGTATTGTGTGGTGTGTGTGAGAGAGAGATGTGTGTGTGTGTGTGTGTGTGTGCATGTGTGTATGTGTGCGTGAGAGAGAGAGTGTGTGTGTGTGTCGTGTTGAGAGAGATGCTGTGTGTGATGTGTGCTGAGCACTGGACACAGTTAGTAGTGCAGGGCTGGCGTCTGGACTCGATCTGCAGAGTTTGAGCGTGCTGCCAGCAGAGCTCAGTTTCACAGCCGCTCTGTTTGTTTTGTGCTCGAGGACTGCCAGATCTCCAGAGAAACGCTCCGGCAGATTAACTGGGATCTCTGGGGTTTTATGGGGAAAAGGCTTTGTGTAGTTTGGTAATTGTTTTTGTGCTTTGACATGCAGCTGGAGAGGAGTCTGTAAAGCCTCTTACTGAACACTTCCTATTGGAGACTTTGGAGAATATTGTGCGAAGGGACATATTTGATATATTCTCATGCTTATCTGTGAACAAGTGTTATTGTTATTTACTAATTAAAGGGACGAGAAACCATGTGAAAACAGAGCAGAAAATCAACTAAACAAGTTAGAAAGAGGCACAGCTTGGTATTAAAGTCTGTTTGGTTGTTACATTGTGTTGCAGAGTTGTTTGTCATTTCACAGTTTCAAACAATCAGTTTCATTTGTAATATTAGTAATATTTTAATATTAGTTGGTGCTGTTGGCTTTTGTTGTGAATGGAAGTGTTTCAGAATGTGAGTCAGCATCAATTTAAAGTTTTGGAGAGGAAATATGGAGAGTTACATTTCTTTATAATATCAAGGTTCTTTATTATTATTATTATTTGTCACATACACAATCATACAGGGTATAATAGGTAGTGAAATGTTAGTCAGGACAGGTCCGCTCAATGGAAAGTGCAAGAAAGAAAAAATAAAACATGATAATAAAATAAAAATAACATAAAAGCAATAAAAACTATGAAACAAAAACACGAGAGAGTATATATATATACAAATATGGTGAGAATGAAGTAAGAAACAAATAATGAAATAAAATAAGGGGTAAGATGTGCAATGAGATAAAGTGTGCAGTGCATGAGAATGTGCAAATAGGTTGTACCGGGGATGTACACATATAGCAGCAGTGTGGATGATGGAGAATAATGGATGTGTTACAGTTTATTAAATTGAGTCCTGTGGATGTTATGCTGTTATGAGACTGAGTTTAGGAGCCTGATGGCCTGGGGGAAGAAACTCCTCCGCAGTCTTTCAGTTTTAGCCAACATGCTCCTGTAGCGCCTGCCAGATGGCAGTAAAATGAAAAGGTGGTTACCGGGGTGATTCGAGTCCTTGATGATTTTAGCAGCTCTGCTTTTGCAACGTTTGAGGTAGATGCCCTGCAGAGAGGGGAGAGTAGACCCTGAGATGCGCTCAGCTAAGCGCACGACTCTCTGCAGAGCTTTGCAGTCCTGGTTTGTGGCATTATTATACCACACTGAGATGCACTGAGTCAGTACACTTTCTATGGCCCCTGAATAGAAAGTTTTCAGGATAGCTGGTGAGACCCTGAATTTTCTCAGCTGTCGCAGATGGTACAGCCTTTGCCTGGCTTTCTTGACCTGTGTTTGGATGTGTGCAGTCCATGTCAGGTCCTCGGAGATGTTTACATGTTTAATATTTTATATATATTAATAAATATATTTTAATTACTATTAATATATATATTATCACCACTTCACATCGTGCCTAACAACGCCCTTCAGCCGTGATTTATTCACGATACAGCACTGCCTCTCGTACCTTATTGCTTACACACACACATATATATATATATATATAGATAGCTTATTTTGGTTCCTACTTTGTAGAAGGAAAAATTGAATAAATTAATTAATTAATGATTTCACAATTAGCACGTTAACGCAGGCTATTAATATTTTCAGTTTAATGTGTTTAAATTATTTAACGCCATTAACGCAGAGGCGGAGCCTAGGATTGGCCACACCACTCATAACTGCTACTTCTGTCTTTTTTCTCTTGACACAAAGTGCATTTATTCAGTCACAGAACGTCTTTATGTCCTCATCAAACCGGAGACGTTTCAGACGCGCGCTCCAGCTTCACTTCAGCGGCAGGTGCGAGTCAAACACGCGCGGAAACTCGCGCGCGCTGTAGCCTGTATCAATTCATATCAGAGCACGAAAGAAACGACGTCGTGGTCAGTTAAGGCATGAGGTTACCAAAAGACGATTAAGGCTGCCTTAAAGCTGTGCATGCATGTAATGTGTTATATATGAGTCACATTTAAGAACATGTCTCTGGTTTTCCAAACTGTCCCGGAGCAGCCCAGCACCTTCTCCCTCATCTAACACCCTCGATTCAGCTCGTCAGCTCATTAGAAGAGACTGAAATGTGTCAGAAAAGGTGAAGAGATGCATGTCAGGTTCAGCAGCAGCAGCAGCAGCAGCTCTTAAAGTGACAGCAGCCAAAACAACCCAATAACCAGCTGCTGTGAAGTCTGCTCATCAATAATAACAGAAAAACTAGGAAATCAATAACTTTAATAGCTTTAAGAATTCATCTGTATTTAGTGTAGAATTTAGTGTTTGATAACTTTATTATATTTCTGTATATTTCTGCTGAAGGTAAATAAATATGACATTTATTATAATGGGTTTATGTGAAGATTGTTTTAAGTTCACTTAAATTAGAAGTTATTTTTAAATTCTAATAATTGTTGAAATTGATATTTCTTAATTATACTGTAATCTTGAATGACTACAGTCAATGGTTAAATATTAGGGGGATATTTTTTATTGGGAGATAAGTATTAATTGGTATCAGTGATACTGGCCTTCAGTCATAAAAAATATACTTTATTTATGTTGCTTGTACATTAATTTGAAGATTGGATGTGAAATTATTGCAATATAAAAGTACATTTAAACACTTTAATGTTAGATGGTATTAATTTCAGAAACAATGTGTGATTAATGAGTTAATTTGAAGCACTAAAATAAATATATATATGTCTGTCTGTGTGTGTGTGTGTCTGTCTGTGTCTGCGTGTCTGTGTGTGTGTCTGTGTGTCTGTGTGTGTGTCTGTGTGTCTGTGTGTGTGTCTGTGTGTCTGTGTGTGTGTGTGTGTGTGTGTGTGTGTCTGTCTGTGTCTGTGTGTCTTTGAGTCTGTGTCTGTGTGTGTGTGTGTGTGTGTGTGTGTGTGAGTCTGTGTGTGTGTGTGTGTGTGTGTGTGTGTGTGTGTGAGTCTGTCTGTGTGTCTGTCTGTGTCTGTGTGTGTGTGTGTGTGTGTGTGTGTGTGTGTGTGTGTGTCTGTGTCTCTGTGTGTGTGTGTGTGTGTGTGTGTGTGTGTGTGTGTGTGTGTGTGTGTGTGAGTCTGTGTCTGTGTGTGTGTGTGTGTGTGTGTGTGTGTGTGTGTGTGTCTTTGTGTCTGTGTGTGTGTGTGTGTGTGTGTGTGTGTGTGTGTGTCTGTGTGTTTGTGTGTGTGTGTGTGTGTCTGTCTGTGTCTGTGTGTCTGTGTCTGTGTGTGTGTGTGTGAGTCTGTGTCTGTGTGTATGTGTGTGTGTGTGTGTGTGTGTGTGTGTGTGTGTGTGTGTGTGAGTCTGTGTGTGTGTGTGTGTGTGTGTGTGTCTGTCTGTGTCTGTGTGTCTGTGTGTGTGTGTGTGTGTGTGTGTGTGTGTGTGTGTGTGTGTGTGTCTCTGTGTGTCTCTGTGTGTGTGTGTGTGTGTGTGTGTGTGTGTGTGTGTGTGTGTGTGAGAGTCTGTGTCTGTGTGTGTGTGTGTGTCTGTGTCTGTGAGTCTGTGAGTCTGTGTCTGTCTGTGTCTGTGTGTCTCTGTGTGTGTGTGTGTGTGTGTGTGTGTGTGTGTGTGTGTGTGTGTGTGTGTGTGTGTGTGTGTGTGTGTGTGTCTGTGTGTGTGTCTGTGTGTGTGTCTGTGTCTGTGTCTGTGTCTGTGTCTGTGTCTGTGTCTGTGTCTGTGTCTGTGTCTGTGTCTGTGTCTGTGTCTGTGTCTGTGTCTGTGTCTGTGTCTGTGTCTGTGTCTGTGTGTGTGTGTGTGTGTGTGTGTCTGTGTGTCTGTGAGTCTGTGTCTGTGTGTCTGTGTCTTTGTGTGTGTCTGTGTTTGTGTGTCTTGGTCTGTGTGTCTGTGTCTGTGTCTGTGTCTGTGTCTGTGTGTGTCTGTGTGTGTCTGTGTCTGTGTCTGTGTGTGTGTGTGTGTGTGTGTGTGTGTGTGTGTGTGTGTGTGTGTGTGTGTGTGTGTGTGTGTGTGTGTGTGTGTGTGTGTGTGTGTGTGTGTGTGTGTGTGTGTGTGTGTGTGTGTGACTGTGTGTCTGTGTGTCTGTGTGTGTGTCTGTGTGTCTGTGTGTCTGTGTGTCTGTGTCTTTGTGTGTGTCTGTGTTTGTGTGTCTTTGTGTGTGTCTGTGTTTGTGTGTCTTGGTCTGTGTGTCTGTGTCTTGGTCTGTGTGTCTGTGTCTTGGTCTGTGTGTCTGTGTCTTTGTGTGTGTCTGTGTCTGTGTGTCTGTGTCTGTGTGTCTGGAAAAAAAAGCAAAAAAAAGTCTAAATTTGGACATTTGTATTACTTTGTCAAGTCCCACAGTGTATTGCAGTACTCATGTTTATTCAAATGAAGTCAAAGCCTTTTGGACAATGTATGTGTGACGGTCAGTTTTGATATTGTGCCGGGCACCACTAATAAATCCATGTATGAGAAACACTGCATCAATCAGCACAGGTCTCCACTGACTGATTGTTCTCCAGAGAATGGCTTGAGTGTGTGATTTCTCTCTGAGCTGAGATGATGAGGGTGTTTTGTGCTTCTCTCAAACAGAACAAACAGCAGCTTTATCTGCAGCGATTGTCGGCACGACATACAGGTCTCAGATCTCCTGATACGTGACAGCACGTGATCGTCCCAGTTTGAGTGAGAGCCAGTGTTATATGAGCGTTTGTGTCGTCTCTGCTCTGAGACGTCTTGAGAGAAGCGTTTTCATTATAAGGGCTGTTAAAGCGCCGAAGCTCCAAACTCCGTCGAGGGAGTCAAACGTCATAATCTCTGAGTTTAAACGTCATGTGCAGTGTCTTCAGACGTCTGGGTATGTTGTATTGAGACACCAGCAGGTCTTTGAGATGTGAGGTTTTCTTTGATACGGGTGGACTGCTCTTTCCATTTTTGACACTGTGTTCGCTGAAGCCTGTTTATCAGGGTTATTACCAGAAAACAACATTTCAATTACTTAAAAAAATAAATATTGCAATGAAATATAAAAAAAAATAAAATTAGGTACTAAAATAACTAAAGCTAAATAATTGAAAATAAACTTAATAAAAGCTAAATCGACATATTTTTTAAAACTACTAAAAATGACAAAAACTTTGACAAAAACTAAAACTTTAATGCAAATTAAAGTGAAAATGGAAACTATATATACAAATTTGAAAATAAAATCAATACAATTAAATAAAATAGTTGTATTTCTTCTTGTTGCCAGTTTTCATTTTCATTTAGTTTAAGTACTCAAGTAACTCAAATTTAATAAAAAACTATATATTCATAAAAAAACGAATAAAATGACAAAAACACACAACAAAATATATTTAAAAAATTAAGTATTAAAATACTAACTGAAACTAAAACCATTAAAACATTTTGTTACTTTAAATATATTCGTATTTTATTTAAGCTAGTTAAGTCAAGACATTTCTTATTTTCGTTTAGTTTAAGTTGAAATTCAAAAATAATTCAATATTGATTAAAAAATGAAATAGACAAGAAAAACGAATAAAATGGCAAAGCAACAAAATTAATATATATATATATATATATATATATATATATATATATATAAACATTGCACTAACAAAACAAAATGTATAACCTGAATGCACTGTAAGTCGCTTTGGATAAAAGCATTTGCTAAATGCATAAATGTAAATGTAAATTATAAAATCGATGTATTTATTTATTTTGCACACCTGCTGCAAGTCTACATGTCTACAGCATGAGTTTGAATGTGTTCTGTTGGTTTGAACTGGAGCTCAGGTCTCATATAAAGCCTCTTTCTGGTGATTTACTGGTTTCCGTCAGTGTTTAGATGACCAGCAAACATGCAGGCTTGTGTTAAAGGTCAGCAAACAGCATCATGACTGACCCGCTGCTGTCAAAGGCTGGTTTACACTAGAGAGAGTGTGTGTGTGTGTGTGTATGTGTGTGTTTGTGTGTACGCAAGACTTTACAAGGCCATCTGTGTGTGTGTTTATTCACACAGACCGGATGAAAGCACACACACACAGATGGTCTCACGAAGTCTTGTGTTTCAAACTCTTCATTTGGTGGAGTTTGTTCAGAGCTCTCTCATGATGAGGATAATGATGATGAGGATGAGGATGATTATGAGGAGGATGATGATGATGATAAGGAGGATGATGAGGATGATGATGATGATGAGGAGGATGATGAGGATGATTATGAGGAGGATGATGATGATGATAAGGAGGATGATGATGATGATGAGGAGGAGGATGATAAGGATGATGATGATGATGACGATAAGGAGGATGATGAGGATGATGATGATAAGGATGATTATGAGGAGGATGATGATGATGATAAGGAGGATGATGATGGTGATGATGAGGAGGATGATGAGGAGGAGGAGGATGATTATGAGGAGGAGGATGATGATGATAAGGAGGATGATGATGATGATGAGGAGGAGGATGATGATAAGGATGATGATGATGATAAGGAGGATGATGAGGATGATGATGATGATGAGGATGATTATGAGGAGGATGATGATGATAAGGAGGAGGATGATGATGATGATGATGATGATGATGATAAGGATGAGGAGGATGAGGATGATGATAAGGAGGATGATGATGATGATGATAAGGATGAGGAGGATGAGGATGAGGATGAGGAGGATGATGATGATGATAAGGAGGATGATGAGGATGATGATGATGATAAGGAGGATGATGAGGATGATGATGATGATGAGGAGGATGATGAGGATGATTATGAGGAGGATGATGATGATGATAAGGAGGATGATGATGATGATGAGGAGGAGGATGATAAGGATGATGATGATGATGACGATAAGGAGGATGATGAGGATGATGATGATAAGGATGATTATGAGGAGGATGATGATGATGATAAGGAGGATGATGATGGTGATGATGAGGAGGATGATGAGGAGGAGGAGGATGATTATGAGGAGGAGGAGGATGATGATAAGGATGATGATGATGATAAGGAGGATGATGAGGATGATGATGATGATGAGGATGATTATGAGGAGGATGATGATGATAAGGAGGAGGATGATGATGATGATGATGATGATGATGATAAGGATGAGGAGGATGAGGATGATGATAAGGAGGATGATGATGATGATGATAAGGATGAGGAGGATGAGGATGAGGATGATGATGATGAGGATGACGATGATGATGATAAGGAGGAGGATGATGATGATGATGATAAGGATGAGGATGATGATGATGATGATAAGGAGAAGAATGAGGATGATTATGATAAGGATGAGGATGAGGAGGATGATGATTATGGTAAGGATGAGGTCTTGGCCAAATACCCACCACTGGCCCTTATCAATCATGGCTTCCTAATAATCCCCATACACTTGATTGGCTCTATGACTCTCTCTCCTCTCCACCTGTAGCTGGTGTGTGGTGAGAGCATACACTTGATTGTCTCTATGACTCTCTCTCCTCTCCACCTGTAGCTGGTGTGTGGTGAGCGCATACACTTGATTGTCTCTATGACTCTCTCTCCTCTCCACCTGTAGCTGGTGTGTGGTGAGCGCATACACTTGATTGGCTCTATGACTCTCTCTTCTCTCCACCTGTAGCTGGTGTGTGGTGAGCGCATACACTTGATTGTCTCTATGACTCTCTCTCCTCTCCACCTGTAGCTGGTGTGTGGTGAGCGCGTACACTTGATTGTCTCTATGACTCTCTCTCCTCTCCACCTGTAGCTGGTGTGTGGTGAGCGCATACACTTGATTGGCTCTATGACTCTCTCTCTTCTCTCCACCTGTAGCTGGTGTGTGGTGAGAGCATACACTTGATTGGCTATATGACTCTCTCTCCTCTCCACCTGTAGCTGGTGTGTGGTGAGCGCATACACTTGATTGTCTCTATGACTCTCTCTCTCCTCTCCACCTGTAGCTGGTGTGTGGTGAGAGCATACACTTGATTGTCTCTATGACTCTCTCTCTCCTCTCCACCTGTAGCTGGTGTGTGGTGAGAGCATACACTTGATTGTCTCTATGACTCTCTCTCCTCTCCACCTGTAGCTGGTGTTTGGTTAGCGCACTGGCGGCGTTGTCTTGTGGCAGCCATCGCATCATCCAAGCGGGACCCCCCCCCACATGATTGTAAAGCGTTTTGGGTGTACAGCAATACATAATAAAGCGCTATATAAATGCATCATTCATTCATTCATGAGGATAAAGATGAGGATGATGGTAAGGATGAGGATGATGATGA
>CM049837.1:1351576-1389076 GCA_027422435.1 Schizopygopsis pylzovi | reverse complement strand
CTACACCTGTAGCTGGTGTGTGGTGAGAGCATACACTTGATCGTCTCTATGACTCTCTCTCCTCTCCACCTGTAGCTGGTGTGTGGTGAGCTACACAATGAAAAATAATGAACATAATTAAAGTAATTTTTGCTGTAATACAGTAAAAGTGTTGATAAAGACCTGTTTCATCCCCCACAGATCATCCCGACTATGATCACATCGGTCTCCACAGCAACAGAACTCTGGAAGAGGAAGTGATGTCGATACAGGAAACGGTGCACAGGCGTGCGGCTCGTTCCGAAGACGGCTCTCGTTCCCGCCGGAAGCGTTTTCTGTCGTATCCGCGATTCGTGGAGCTGATGGTGACGGCCGACGCCAAGATGGTGCGACATCACGGACGCAACCTGGAGCACTACATCCTCACAATCATGTCAGTAGTAAGTAAATGATCCCTTCATTCTCTTCTCTCTCTCATCTGGTGTGTTATCGTTAGAGAACCGCTCATTAAATGTTTTCAGTGCTTAATCAATAATTGATTCCATCCCTCATCCCCTAATAGGCTTGTCTGGACTGTTACCCACAATGCCGTGCTTTGATGTGAAGCATCATTGACCACCCGCTCTGCTCTGCTC
The DNA here is from genome assembly GCA_027422435.1 of Schizopygopsis pylzovi. Taxonomy (NCBI): domain Eukaryota; kingdom Metazoa; phylum Chordata; class Actinopteri; order Cypriniformes; family Cyprinidae; genus Schizopygopsis; species Schizopygopsis pylzovi. The sequence continues at coordinate 1,388,462 of CM049837.1, read as the reverse complement.
CGTATGTTTTGAGCTCATGAGCTGCTTTTGGTTTTGAATCCAGATTTAAATGAGTCAAAACAACAGATGGACAATATTTGCACTTAATGATGCAGGTGCCTTCAGAAATATCATCATAATGATGCTTTGATATGTGCTGCAGTACGGTATGATTACCATATTTGGAACTTAGGAAAAGAACATGGCACTTTGTTACTTTTTTGGTATTGAGAGTAAGAGAAACTAACATTCACACTAAAGCTTCAGGTCGAATTCGGTTCATCTAAGTTTAATTTTATTTAATTTTATCTTGATTTTTGTTATCTTATCTTATATAAATCAATTTAATTTAATTGTATTATTATTTTATTTTTATTATTTTATTTTTTTCTTATTATTTTTGTATTTATTTATTTTATTTTTGTATTTATTTTTTCTTATTATTATTATTATTATTATTTACTTTTATTATTATTATTATTATTTTATTATTATTATTATAATTTTTTCTATTATTATTTTTTTTTTTAATTATTATTATTTTTTTATTATTATTATTTTTATATATTTTTTTTATTGAATTTAATTTGATTTAACAATTGTTTTTGTTATTTTGTTATTTTTATTTTTTGCCTAGATAAACATCTAGTCGTGTAGATCATGACAACTTTTTAAATAATTTATTTTCTACTTTTTGACTGCCAGAAAAAAAGAAACAAAATTGAAAATACAAAATAACAATTTATTTAAATAAGTTTTTCTCTCTAAATTAAACATCAGTGTACAGCAGTTCAGTTTTGTTGTGTTTTGTCATTTTTGCTAGTTTTTTATGTTTATATAGTTTTTATTCAAGTTTATTTCAATTTTATTTTTATTTTAGTACTTCAAATTAAACTAAACAATAATTAAAAATACTAGTTGAAATCAAATATTTGTAGCATTTATTTCAAGTAACAATTTTTTTTTTTTTATGTTTTAGTGTTAGTTTTAGTTAACGATAATAACCCTGGTTACAGGTCAGTCCAGGTCTGATCTGATTTGGTTTTGTGTGCTGATGATGTCATAGCGGTGTAGTTCTATTAGTCTATCTGTAAATGCAGTCGTCTGTCTGAGGTTTTCCCTGGTCATGGTCATGGTTTATGGTCAGCTTATGGACGGGAAGATCATACCTCGAATCTGAAAGCCTGCTGTTTTTAAACTGGTTTAGCAGGACTTCTGAGCAGGATGACCCCTCAAACATGACTGCAGTGCAGTGGTTTGTGGGTATTTTTGACTGAACTGTGTTCTGTGTTATCTGTGCTTTCAGGTCGCTGCGATCTACCGAGACCCCAGTGTAGGAAACCTCATCAACATCATGATCGTCAAACTCATCGTCATACACAACGAACAGGTACAGCAGAACCAGCCACGTCTGGGGATTTAACAGTATTATCAATATATGGTGATATCGCGAGATAATTTCATTTAGACTGAGACAGTATATCACAAATAAAAAGAGGGTTTGGTCCCCTTTAAAGTTCAGTTCACTGACGTCTTTCTAAGTTTTCTAAGTTAAAGGGGTGATTGACTGTTTTATTTCTAGGCTTGATTGTGTTTATGGGGTGAAGTCTAATAATGTCTTAATGCTTCGTTTTTTTCACATAATTTACCTTTATTCCACAACGCTCGGTCCCTTCTCCTATGAACGCTCTGATCATATCTTGCTTTTATGAAGCCCCTCCCTCAGAAATACACGATGGGCTCTGATTGGTTAGCTTGTTCAGTGTGTTGTGATTGGCTAAACCGCCGCTAGTGCGCGTCTGAACGTCCCGCCTCTCAGTTCAGCGGCATGTGCTCTGGTTGTATTGTAAACAATGGCGTCGTGCTTATCAGTTTGAGCCCGATTGAGATGCAGAGGATATTATTGAAGAGGATCGTGCAGAACCTAAGCAAGCACGGCTCTTAATGGTATGTTTGTTTGTTTGTTTGTTGTTGTCTCATAATTTTATGTATGAGACATTTAGAATGGCCTTTTATTGTGTTCAGCCTAAGGCACACCTGTGCAATAATCACGCTGTCTAATCAGCATCTTGAGGTGGATTATCTCGTTCACTAACACAGATTTACACAGATTTGTGAACAATATTTGAGAGAAATAGGCCTTTTGTGTACATAGAAAAAGTATCAGATCTTTGAGTTCATCTCATGAATGATTAGTGTATCTATATATTTATTTGTAAAAAAAAATATCGTTTTGGACTATTTTGACTTCTCCTCAATTCACCCCAAAAAAATTATAATAATTTTGAAAAAGCAGAATATCTCTTTATGTATTTTTGTCTTGATATTTTAAATGTAGTAATTTAAAAATGGTTTGCTTTCTCCTTTTTGACTCTCATCAAGCTGCCAAAAAATACATAAAAAACTGGGTTGAACAGCAAAATGCAGAATTAAATACAAATAGATATTTTAATATGATCAGATATTGATCAGATTGATATTGACACTCGTTCATTTCTATACTTTAAACACATGACTAGTAACTCTGGGGTAAACCTCGGTGAAATAATGCAGACCGGAGAGAGCCGTTATTATCGTGTGTGTTCTCCTCAGGAAGGACCCAAGATAAACTTCTACGCCACTGCGACGCTTCATAACTTCTGCATGTGGCAGCAGAGTCACAACGAGTTGGACGACAGTCACCCGGGTCATCACGACACGGCGCTGCTCATCACCAGGTGACCTGACCTTTGACCTCATTACCTTCTACAGTGTGCTTCTGTTTGAGCTTGGTTTTTGCATGACCACTATTATGGGATGTGTGTTTGTTTCTCAGGGAGGACATCTGCCGAGCAAAGGACAAGTGTGACACATTAGGTAAGCTTTCACACCGCTGTCCTGATCTATTATTTCTGCAGTATGTGTGTTGTGTGCAGTAATAAATGTGCAGCATGCAGCTGGATGAGAGACTGTATCCCACCATGCAGTTTACTCGGATTGGTTTAAAATATGCAACTTTTATTTTTTGCTGAATTAAACATTAGTGTGGTCATGTACAGCAGTGCTTGTTGATGCATACAGTTTCATATTCAATTTTTTATAAAAAAAATTATTTGTGCTTTTTATTTGAAACAACTCCCAAAGTAGGATTTATTTTTAATGTGCTGAGAGTCCTCAGCACACAGGACTCTCATCACAGGACTTATGTTTTTCACAAAAAAGTTAGTAAATGTAAAATATATTTTTATTTGACTATTTATTTTTTCTAAATTAATCAATATTTATAAAAAAGCTCCTTTTTGACTCATTATTTGATTAGACTTCCAAAATGTTTTTATTTTATTTATATAGGATAAATGTAAAATATTTACTTATTTTACCTTTCGCTTATCAATTAATCAGTCATTTTAATAATTTTAATTTTTTACTTTTTAACTGCCAAATTCTATTTTATTTTATTTTATTATTATTATTATTACAACAAAAAAGTATGAAAATATGAAAAAACAGTTTTCTTTCTAAACGAATCAGTCATGTTAATGTTTCTCCTTTTGACTCATTATTTGATCAAATCGACAGAGATTTGTTTAAAAAATACAAGATAACGATGCATTTTTCTTGCTGAGTAAAACATCAGTGCAGTCTTGTAGGTCATGTTACAATAATGGATATTGCTGCATATGAGTTAAATTAAGTAATACATTTGATTCATTCAACATTCCGTTTTTAAAACACTATTATATTATTTTTAATATTTTCTTCTTATTTTTAAGTTTTTTTTCAAAACTAGTTTGAAAATGTAACATACCTGTTTTTGAATACACGGTTGTATATTCAGTTATTAAAAAAATAGTTTGTTTTTTGTCATCAAACTGCAAAAAAAAAAATGATTGCAGAAATAAATACCTCGTAGTCACAAATAACACATGTGACGACAACAACACTTATGCAACAACACTGTGTATGTGTTTTAAATAGCAAATTGTATTTTTTCAATAATAAATAGCAATCAGCACACAGGACTCTTTCATTAGTGTGTGGGGTCACTGAATGTCCAGACTGAATCCTGCTGAAAGTCTGTCAGCTGTGCTTCATTTGACTGTCATCAGCGTGTCGTATAGGACCAGCCACCTGTGCCGGGCCCCAGCAGGTGTTTAGGGCCCTGAAAACCACCAAAAGCATTGGATAAAGTCATGCTCTCTTTTAGAGATGGAAGCTCGAGTCTGCGACTTGGACTCGAGAGTGCACTTAAGTTGCATAAATAGAGACTTGACGCGTAAAAAAAGGGGAACTTTCTGGTTTTAGAAAAGTTTAGATGGTATTTTATTTTCATCTTGCCTCTGTATAATAAATAGCTATTAAAGTAGTGTGCATAATCCCAGCTCTGCTTTGGGAATAAACAATAAAACGCTTTATCATTGCTGTTCCATAAGCGCCACCTGCTGGCAGAGAGTGAATCTGCATCTCATTCAGCTCGTCTGACATTTTGTTTCGTGCTGATATTTTATGTAGTAGCATAAAATCCTGTTTCACAAAATTAAAGACAGATCATTCTGTATTTTCTTCAGATTTCTTAATTATACAGTCTAATTTGGATTAAATTCTGCTCGCTGCATGTATGTAGCCTCTTTCTTTGCATTGTGTTTACAAATACTGTGGTTGCCTCTAATTTTAAATGAAAAGAGCACAGACAAAGCTTTAGTTTGTTTATATGAGATTTATTTTATTTGTTTATATGTGAGCCTGCAGCACAGACACAGTCATAAGCAGCACATGTATATTTGTAGCAATAGCCAACAATACATTGTATGGGTCAAAATTATACATTTTTATTTTATACCAAAAATCATTAGGATATTAATATCAAGTTCCATGAATATATTTAGTGAATTTCCTACCATAAATATATAAAAAAGTAACATGCATTGCTAAAAATTAATTTGAAAAACTATAAAGATGATTTTCTCAATATTTCAATTTTTTTGCACGCTCAGATTCTCAAATATTATCCTATCATAACAAACCATACATCAATGGAAAGATTATTTATGCGACCCTTATGACTGTTTTTTTGTGCTCCAGGGTCACATTTGATTAATTAGGGTTTGTTTTAAACATTTTCAATTTAGCTTTGTTAGTTGACATGCTTCAAGTTTACAAAGAAATGTGCAGCATTCTGTCTGATAAATAATTTAAAGTCCATCATATCATGAAATCAAAACTGATTTAGCCTCAATAACTAGCTGAAAGAACGTATCCTGAAAATAAAACCTAGACATGAGACGTGACTTGGACTCGACTTCAGAGACTTGTTCTGTCTGTGTGTGTTAATGAAGGTCTGGCGGAGCTGGGGACGATGTGCGACCCGAACCGAAGCTGCTCCATCAGCGAGGAGAACGGCCTGAGCGCATCCTTCACCATCGCTCACGAGCTCGGACACGTGTAAGTCACCCCAAAGACCCTCAAACCCAGTTCAAAGAATAAGTCCACCTCCAGAATAACATTTTCCGGATGATGTACTCACCCCATGTCATCCCAGATGTACATGTCTGTTTTTCTTCAGTCGCAAAGAAATTAAAGGTCTTTGCACTAGGGCTGGGTGATGTCTTATCATTTCCGATATACCGTTAACCCCCCCCCCCCCCCATGATAAAGTCTAGTTGTTGACATATTTCTGTGTGCGACAGTGCAGAATGTGGACGTGCAATTGAGGAGTTTATCGCTAAACGAGGAGCTCTTTCTATAACCTGTAACTGGTTTGATTAAAGCTGTACAGTGCACAAAATATCTGAATGAATACAGTACAGTAGCATACAGTGTACAAGCCTGTTTACAATCTGTCATCCAACAAAGATATCATTTATTATATCATTTATAACTTATTTTTTTGACCAGACGTGTTTTCATATCACAGAATGATAGTATTATATACAGTGATAAAGGCTATGTAGATTAGCATTGCATTATAAAATATCAAAAATACCCAAAATTGCTTGAAGAACACAGATAAACCATATATTTTGTGGAATCGTTTGTTTCTTGTCTTCAGGTCTCATCAGTTAAGATTTTATTCAGTGATAACTGGAAACCTTTGTCCATATCAGGGATTCTAGCGTCCAGGATGAATTAAACATTACATTACATGACGTGTGTACTCAGTAACGCTCACAACACCCTCTTTTGGGTAAAAATAGGAATGATAATACTTTTCTCTAAAGAAACAATAATTATCATTATTGATATTGTTATCGCGATAAATACTATAAATTACCGTGATATATTTTTAAGCCCATATTGTCCATCCCTACTTTTGCATACTGACTCTTGCATGAATACGACCTCACGTTGTGTCAATCACGTTTACACATTGCCTCCGAAGTTTTTGTCCGGCATAAAAAAATCAGACCAGGTTTGATTGCCTGCGTTTTCGCAGGAATTTTACGCTATATAGTGGACTACAATGGGGATCAATGGGTTGAAGGTTCAAATGGCAGTTTCAGTGCAGCTTCAAAGAGCTCTACACGATCCCAGCCGAGGAATAAGGGTCTTCTCTAGCCAAACGATCAGTGTTAATTTCATCAACGAAGACGACGTTGAAAAATATTCAATAACGAACCTTTTTTCTGTGACTAAGATGAGCTAAAGCTAATATCTGATGATAAAAACATTCAAAATGTATGCCGCGTCTTCGTTAAAAAGATGAGATGAGACTAGAATGTTATTTGAGGACTACCGGACATTCAAAATAGGCTAAATGAACTGTTGTCTTTCAAAATGTCTTTGTCATTGGATAAGAGGCGTTTGCATATCTAGTCTCAGTATGGCAGCCGCAGTGGACGGATAGGCCACCAAAACACGAACTAGCGATCTGAAACCATGGCTTCAGCACCCGAAGGGTTAGGGACTGTGTGACCAGACGTCCCGTTTCTCCCGGGAGTCACATACTATTCGTCATCAATTAACTTAAAGTTAGTGAAGACCCGATAGGGGTAATCGTGCTGATAGCAGCACTCTCTCTCGCGCGTGCACGCCCGTACTTCTTCAGTTCTCATACAGCACATGATCAAATACACACACAGCAGTCCAAATGTCTATCATGTAGAGCAGCGCTTCTCAAAGTCCGGACTCTGGTCCGGATCCGGAGCAGGAGGGAATTCAATCCGGGCCGACCTCCACTTCGTATTCAAGTGCACTCGTATCACTCAGACCTCCGTGCGGTGTGCGTGGCACGCACGCACGCACACACGCACGCACGCACGCACGCACGCACGCACGCACGCACGCACGCACGCACACACACACACACACACACACACACACACACACACACACACACACACACACACACACACACTCTCACACACGGCCACATGGACCAGTGTTGCAGTGTTCACAGACTCTTTTGTAAGACAAGGCACATAGCAACTAGCGACATTTTGGATAAATCTTAGCTTTCATTCAGTAGAATAATGTCACCGGTTTCGCCCCGCGAGCGAGGTTTCGCTTTCCCGACGCAGTCTTTCTCCACCGGCAGAGTTAGCAGCGTATTCAAATAACCGAACCACAGCAGACTCCTGAATGAACGACTACACAACAGCGTTTCCTAAAACCCATCACTGTTGACTGTCTGACATATGAACATGAGTGTAGTTCATCTGTAAAGGGTTGAAATATGCACATAGTTTGTTACACAGACGGACGTTTGTGCTCCATGAAATATATATATAAAAAAAATATATAATTAAAGATTTAGCAATTCAGTTCGAAGGGACTGCAGGTTACAGTGAAGTACTATTTCAGAAACATAAAATATGTAGGTCTAAATGAGAACTGCTTTATTGGGAATTTAGTTGTATACAAATGCAGTACTGTTGAGTAACCCTTATGAACAATAACCATGGTTTTATTATAATAAAAGTGTAGTAACCTTTTTTTTTTTTGCATATCGATTACAATTTATATAACCAGTTTTACTACAAATACCATGGTTAAACTATGGTTAGTGTAGCAAGACCATGGTTAATTTGTGGTTATCATGGTTTAATAGTAACCAAGGTTTGTTTTTTTGTTTTTTTTGTATAAAACTATGGTTCATTTTCGTAAACGCAAGTACAACTTGATGACGTCATACATATGATAACTAAGCATATATGAAGTTGAATTGTTATATAAAGTTATAAGCATGTTTATAAAAACAAGTTTTGTAATAACAATTGTTTCGGACCTTTTGACGTTGATGATAATTCCCATTCGGACCTTTGAATGTAAACTTTGAGAACCCCTGATGTAGAGTATTACACATAAATACAGTCAGTTATGGTGTAAGTGAGCGTAACGGGGGTGAAAACTGAATGTGTGACAGTATTACATGCATCTGTCTTAAAGGTACAGCGTTCCTAATTATCTGTGTCATCAATGTTAACCAACAAAAGATGTTCAATAAATGTATACTTAGGTAAACCTACTGTATCTTGAAAATGAGTTTAATTTGTGTCTCAACCCAAAAATTTAAATTTATTCCAGTTTTTCCAAATTTAATCATTGGTTCAAATTTCTCATAAGCTTAATTGATTTGGTCTAAAGAGAGAAGAATTGATGACTATTTTAGTTTGAATACTACATATAAATAGCTACCAAAATAAATGTTGGTAACTACAAGTTGACTAAAATGCAATGACTTTCTGTCGACTAAAACTATGAAAGACTCAAATGACTAAAATGTGACTAAGACTATTAAGCAGTTTCGTTTCAAGATAAAGACTAAGACTAAATCAAAAATGCCTGCCGAAATTAACACTGCAAGCAATCTGAATGATTGTTACATTTATTATATAGTTTTAACCACAAATGCTCAGCTTGCTCTGCGATCTTCAAACGTAATCCTGTCGGAAAGGTCACGCGTGTTCAGTTCTTCGTCTTTGTACTTCGTTTAAAAACGCCATCTCAACTTTAAAATCATCAGACATCGTGGTTTTACCTTATCTGTAAAGGCCATCTGACTGTCTTTGCATCTCAGAGCTAGAGCAAGCCAAGCATTTGTGGTTATAAAGTGTATAAATATGAGTTTTGTTCTAGCGTTTGGCTTGATGAGGCCGTTATTCCTCGGCTGGGATCGTGGAGAGCTGCACGGAAACTATATTTTGACGTTCCAATCGTTGGCCACCGTTGAAGTCCACTACATGGAGAAAAGTCCTGTAATGTTTTCCTCAAATAACCTTATTTCTTTGCGACGTTCATGAAGGTCTTGGATGACGTGAGCCCGGAGCTCAGCTTCTCTCTGTGCTTGGTGTCGTGTAAATGAGTGCAGTGTGAAAGAATGACAGATATTCGTCCGCCTCTCATCCGGAGGGAATTCCTGCGCCGCAGTGGGACGTCGAGGACAAACCAGCGCTCAGATTCAGTTTTCCCAAAGCACAGCACAACACATTAACATTTACAGTCTGTCCTCCAGATGCACAGTGTTCTTCCTCGGGATGTGTGTCTCGTTTTCCAGGACAAAGTGTCATAAATCAAGATGCGTTTAGATGCAAAATAACATCAGATATAAAGTCTTGTTTTCTGAAAAAAAAAACATTAAGTGAGTTTCTTAGTATTGTTTTTTGGTAAATGTCTAAACAAATCTAAATGCATTTTCTTGGGAATCAAAATGACTCATAAGTTCATGCTTTAAGAAAAATGCTGTCAAAAAATAAACTTACTCGCCACAATTTTTCTTGTTTTAAGTGTAATTTACTCCATTTTGATGCTTTTTTCTGAAACTGGTCAATTAATATTAATATTATTCCTAATTTAATTATGTTTAGATATTTTTACTGGAAAAAAAGGCTAAGTAAAAATGGCATTTTCATAGTGTACTCATTTTGTACCCATATTTTGTCTTTGTTTTTCAGTAAAATATCATTTTTTTAATCACACTATTTTTAATTTAGAAGCAAAATTACTCAAAGAAAAATGTATTTTAAATTAAGCTAAATATATTTTCTGAATCCGTTGGCATATTGTTTTAAATGTAAAATTACTACATTTTGATGCATTTATTTTTTTCAGGAAAAATGCTTATTTTTTCTTTCTTTAGTAAATTCATCTTGATTTAAGATTTAACAAAAACATGCTCTTTCTTAGTATTTTTGTCTTGTTTTCTAGTACAAATACGTAAACATTCATAAATAAAGATATATTCACTGAAGTAGCAAAATTACAAGATATTAATTCTTGTTTTCTGAAAAATGCATAAAAATAAAGTGAGTTTTTGCTTAAAACGAGAACAATTATCTGCCAGTGGAGTCAGAGAAATACACTTTGTTTTTTCTTTGAATTAAGTTCATTGTTCTGAGTACATTGGGAGATTATTTATTTTTCTAGTTTTTCTAGTTCAAGCATTACCTGATATATTTTTCAGAAAACAAGACTTAATATCTCAAGTAATTTAGCAACTTAAGTGGATGCATCTTGATTTAAGAACATTTAGATGTTTTGCACGGGAAACAAGACCGAAATACTGAGGAAGAGCATCATTTTGTCAGTGTTTGCATCAATCAGAGGTGATTCGGATCCATTGAGAGCGATTCGCGAGACTTTAACGCTGATAAACAACTGAAAATCCTTTTAATTTGACGTAATGCAGAACATCTGGCATCTCGCTTTCTCTGTCCAAAACTCGACTTAACTCCATATAGAGCAAGATAAGACTTTTCTAAAGGAATAGTTCACCTAAAAATGAAGCTTTTGTCATCAATTTGTCATCATGTTGTTCCAAACCTGCTCTTTCCATGCAGCTAAACTGGATATGGACCAGGTCTAAAAAATGACAAAGCATTTCTATAAAAGTGCCATAAAAGCAGTGTGAACATTATTCACTGAAGAAATGGGGTTTAAATGATTAAAGTGTGAACAAATGTTGACTCAAGATTCAGTTTTTGCTCAAGTTATTTTCATGAGCGGCACAGATGTTCTTGAAATGAACAGCACAAGTATTTCACGAATGTAACACGTGTTTAACGTGCGGATGAAGCCTCACAGCTGTCGTGTGTTTCTGGATTCTGACATCACTGCGTTTCTATTCTGGACATCAGATTCGCCTCAATGCAGCTTTTATTTGAAGATCTTATTCCTGGACTTTGCTGTAATAAAAAGAGGTTTCATGTCCTGTTGACAGTCACACACATTACGGCATAGACACAATTATGGAAACCTACTTCCACCATGGAATAAAAATATAAAAAATGTAATAGTGACATTTTGATTTTTTTATATACAATATATAAAACAATTCTAAGGAAAAATTTTGTAATTTCGTAATTTTTACTTTTTTTCTTTTCTCGGAATTCTGAATTTACATCAGGTCATTTTTTGTTTTTTTCTCTGAATTCTTAGTTTACGTCTCACAATTTTGACTTCTTTCCTGAAATTCTGAAATTACATCTTAGAATTTTTACTTTTTTTTTCTTGGAATTCTGAATTTACGTCTCACAATTCTGACTTTTTTCCTAAAATTCAGAATTTACATCTTAGAATTTTAACTTTTTTTTTTCTTGGAATTCTGAATTTACGTCTCATAATTTTGAGTTGTTTTACATCTCAATATTGACTTTTTTCAGAATTCTGAGTTCACATCTCACACTTCTGACTTTTTTTCTCTGAATTTGTAGTTTACATCTTACATCTTCAACGTTTTTCTCAGAATTTTGAGTTTACTTTCTAGCAATTCTCACTTTCTCTCAGAATTCTGAGATTATATCTCACAGTTCTGTCTTTTTGTTTCTGCCACATAATAATAATACAATTTATTCAACTTTCTTCTCCCCAGAATTCAGACTTTTCTCAGACTTGCAAGTCAAAAAGTCAGAATTACCTTTTAAATTTTTTTGTTCCGTGTCAGAAATAAGCTTCCATAGAAAATACCGTAGTCCTAATATGTGTCATTCTTTGAAGTATCCTAAAATAATGATAGCTTTTGAATATAGTAATGATGCTATTTATCCAGTTACCATATGATCATCATTTTACCACGATACAGTTGCAGTACTTGCTTATTTCTCATATGCTCATATCTGGAAGTGCAGAAACTCAGATGTGCTGAAGTGTATGCTGTGTGTGTTTCAGGTTCAACATGCCTCATGACGACAGTCCGAAGTGCCGCGAGGCGGGAATCAAGCATCAGTACCACGTCATGGCCCCGACCCTCAACTACGACACCAGCCCCTGGTCCTGGTCCAAATGCAGCCGCAAATACATCACGGATTTCCTCGAGTAGGTGCTCGGTTACATCTGCCATCAGTTCAATCTACTCTGGATCCGTTTACATGAATGAGATTCCAGTTAAACTCCCGTTTCACATGTTTAATGAAAGTCTGTTTGAAGATGTTTGTTATTTCACTGCAGGAAATTAAAGAAAACCCAGGTTTTACAAGATGCTTTAAGCAGTGTTATGTTAGTATTATTCACGTGCTACTGTAGTATTTGTTAAATTCTAATAATATTTTATTATGAATATCATTTTTATATTTTCATGTTTTTATATAAAAAAATATATATATTTAATTTGGTTTAAGTTTTAGTCATTTATTTGTCATTTTGTTAGTTTATATATATATATCTTTGATTAGTTTTTATTTCAGTAGTTTTAGTAATTTTAGTACTTAAACTTATTTATTTGTGTTAGTTGCCAAGGCAACATTTCCCGTTTTATGTTTATTTTTTACATCTAATATGTATATATTTTTTGTTTAGATATATTTAAATTACCAGAAATGATTTGTAAAATTTTAGTTTTAGTTAACAATAACAACACTGAGTTTAGGTTTGGCAAACTGGAAATCATTAATCGTAAAACTAATAATGTATTAAATATAAAAAAATGCATTAATAAATAATTAATACTTAAATATTTTTTTAATAAAAACAAAAAAATATTTGAGTATTTTATAATATTAATTCTAAAAAAATATTTATTTAAAATTATTATAGTGCTGTCAAACGATTAATCGCGATTAATTGTATCCAAAATAAAGGTTTTTGTTTACATAATATTTGTATGTGTACAGTGTATATTTATTATGTATATATAAATACAAACACATACATGTATATATTTAGGAAAAATATTTTATGTTTATATATTAAATATATTTATATATATAATATAAGAATATTAATATATAAATGTAAATATTTTCTAAATATATACTGTATGTGCGAGTATTTACATTTACATTTACATTTATGCATTTAGCAGACGCTTTTATCCAAAGCGACTTACAGTATATTCCGTTTATACATTTTTTTTTTTTGTCAGTATGTGTTCCCTGGGAATCGAACCCACAACCTTTGCGCTGATAACGCAATGCTCTAACCACTGAGCCACACAGGAACATAGTATTTGTATATACATATTAAATATACACAGTACACATACAAATATTATGTAAACAAAAACTTTTATTTTGGATACAATTAATCGCGATTAATCATTTGACAGCACTAAATTATTAATATATTAACTTAAAACCACAGAGGGTTCTTCAAGTAAATATTTTCTGCTGACTAAAAAATAAAAACCTTGTCAACCCCTGGTACATATAAATTCCCATTTAAGATTTTTATGCACAGTATTTAAAATCAGTTTCTCATTCAGCTGTAGGAAATTCTAGAAAATCCCATTAGTTTAGTTAGTTTATGTGACCTCTACCAGTCTTGGTCAGCTGGTTAAAGCTGGTAGAGCACCTTTGTTAAGCTGGTAGGGAGCTGGTTTATCTGGTCAATGCAGCAGCTGTGATGTAGTTTTCCTAGCAGGCTGTCTGTGTTTTGTGTGTCAGTGTGCTAATATCAGATATCAGCGCTGTAGTTTTTAAGTTAAGTTGACCTTAGAGCAAATCCTCAACAGGTCACGCTCCTCAGATCTCAACATTGCACTTCCACTTTAAGACGAGCTCTTGCTGTCCCGCTCTGGTCCGAGTCCGTCTGCGCTCTCTCTGGGAGCCGGACAGTCATCTAGTCGCCGGCGTTCTTGGCCCCTCAGCAGACGTTACTCAGGGCGACGCAGCTGAAGGGCTTCTCTTTAGGACAGGAAGTGTCCGTTATAATTAGATTCTCTCTGGACGTGACCCTTTGATCTCGTCTGCGCTCCAGCGGCTCCAGCAGTCAAAGCCTGCGGATCAGGGTCAGGATCGAGGGTTCATGGGTTATACAGCCTAGAAGAAACTCAACGAGCTTTAGGAATGCAAAGAAAAGACTAATGAAACGTGTGTGTGTGTGTGTGTGTGTGTGTGTGTGTGTGTGTGTGTGTGTGTGTGTGTGTGTGCGTGTGTGCATGTGTGCGTGTGTGCATGTGTGTTTGTGCATGTATGTGTGTGTGTGAGTGTGAGTGTGTGTGTGTGCATGTGTGTTTGTGCAAGTGTACGAGTGTGTGTGTGCATGTGTGTGTGCGTGTTTGTGCTTGTGCATCTGTGTGTGTGTGTGTGCGAGTGTGTGTGCATGCGTGTTCGTGTGCGAGTATGTGTATGTGTGCGTGCGTGTTCGTGTGTGTGTGCGAGTGTGTGTGTGTGTGTGTGCGAGCGTGTATGTGTGTGTTTCTGAGTGAGTGTGTGTGTGCGAGTGTGTGTGTTTGTGTGTGTGTGTGATGTGCGCGTGTGTCTGCATGAGTGTGTTTGTGTGTGTTTGAGTCTGTGTCTGTGTGTGTGTGTTTATATATATATATATATATATATATATATATATATATATATATATATATTAGTGCTGTCAAAAAATTAATCGCATCCAAATTAAAAGTTTTTATTTACATTATATATATATATGTATGTTTATGTGTGTGTGTGTGTATATATATATATATATATATATATATATATATATATAATTTACACAGCACACACACACACACGTATTATGTAAACAACATTTATTTTGGATGCAATTAATTGCGATTAATCATTTGACAGCACTAATATATATATATATATATAATTTTGTAATATATATTCCTGGTTGTATGTGATTACGTGATTAATTGGTGCTTCATTTAAAAGAAAAATAAACATAATTTCTGTTAGTTTTTTTGCTCCATATTGGGATATTTTAACTAGTAGTGAAAAAGTCAATTTCTTTTGAAAAATCTTTAGGTAAAATCTTATGGTCCTGCCTTATTTTTCGTCAATAATTGTACAATTAATTATTTAGTAATTACAAACATAAATAAGTAACTAATTAATTAATTGATTAAAATGTTCATGAACATTGTTTAAGTTGACTTAACACAGATAAAAATTGGTTTATAAACCATTTTCTCTCAGAAATGACTATTAAAACGTTATATTAAAAGTAGAAAAACTAAAATAGTATTTTCTAATGATTTTTATTTTATTAACAGCTTTCACTCAAAAATACAACACATTGCACAAGTAAAAAGGTTTGTGATCACTGTAATAATAATAATTATTATTATTATCATCAATATCTTTATTATTATTTTAATATCAAGAGCTTGGGTTGATAGCTTCAATCATGTCTTCTATAAGAGGACAATTTTATTGCACAAATGTCGCTTTTTCATAGCTCAGGAGACTTATTGGATTTAGATATTATTGAGATGTGGTTCATATTGTTGAGATTTCCTCTGAAACTGAAAGCAGCAGACTTCAGCAAACGTCTCGGTTGGCTCTGCTTTTAATCTCATTGCTTTGAGAAAATGCGGACTTTTGTGTCCTTTCTTTTCCGCATTGAAAGGTTTGATCAACAACAGACAGACGGGTTTCTAGTGCATTAGAGGAACGCGTATGCATTTGTTCATTGGTTTGAAAAGCAATGTAAAGTGTTGAAAGTCGTCCAGAAGCGCTCAAGTGCATCTGTGTTTTGACTGTCTATTCAACCTCAAGAGCTCTTCAAGACTCAACACTTTAGATTACAGAGAAAACACTGCATGCACACACATTTCACCCGGCCGTAATCAAAACAACTCATCTGCACATTGTTGTTAGTGACATTATTGTTGCTGGTTTTTAATCTATTAAGGACTTCTCAGAATCCCGAGTTAATGTGTTTGATTATTAACACAGTTCGCTCGGCTGTGCAATACTATGATGGAGTATTTTATTTTTTTTTGCATGCAAAAATCAGCTTGTTACTGTAAAATCTGTAAAACAAATTCCATTTACTGAAAAGCTTGTCGTTTTCACTCCGTGACCTTACAGGGTCAACAAGCGGACGCAGATGATTGGAGAAACCTAGCCTGGTAAAACCAAACTCTGCTGCTTCGCTTTGCTTCGTAGACAGAGTCTGGAAGGGCATAATTGACACGCGTTTAATTTCCCGTGGGGGGAGGGGCTTGTCTGAAACATAAAATCATTGGTGTGCCCGTAAGCCAATCACATAACATTTGGTTATGATGTTTGTTATGCACCGGCTCAGCCGCCTCGAACTGAGCTGATGTGGAAATAAATTCACTTTGATTGAAGTTAATAACCAAACTCTCCATTTGTATGCGACGTGTGCCTCGTCAATGACAATAGCGACGAGGTTGTCTTGGTCTAAGGTTGATGCCAAGATAGCTCGCCATTTTGGATTGAGAATCCAGGATTCGGGGCTACCACAAATAATTTCCCTCCGTGATTTCTGGGTCAAGCTGTTCAGCACACGGACCGAGTTTTGCTGCCTCCTTAACCTGATCGTCCATGAGGGCCACCAAGGGGGACACAATCACAATTATCACATTTGGCCTCCCCAGTTTCTCGCTGACGATCGGTGACAGTTGATAAATTAAACTTTTCCCAAAACCTGTCGAGAGTAGGGCCACAACATCACCTCCATTCAAAACGTGAACCGAACACTCTTCTTGTTCGGGCTTCAGAATATTCTCCACAACAGAGCGAATAGCATCCATGTCGTTTTAGATTTCCCTAACCTTAACTGCAATCTTAAACTCGGCGCTTAGCGTCTACGTCACGGCTCTCAGCCCGCCCTCTGTTCGTTGGTTGGACGGCTGGTGCGGAGCCGGAGATAATCTGGGAGCTGGTTTGCTATATCAGACTGTGTACAGAAGCCAACTGAAATTGAGCGGAAGTACGAAGTCTAATGTAGTTAGGCTAGGAGAAACCCGCTAACTCTGTATCTCAGACGCTTCTCTTTGCATTAAAGCTCACGTTGATTGAGGCGAATGTCTTGAGAAATGAGAAACGTCTCGTTCTGTTCTTAGGGCTCTATTATTTGCGCGGTGCAGAAAATGCGGACGGAATCCAGTCATAAAAACGGAATGTAGAGTTTAACGCGGAATGTCACGGAATGTATTTAGATTGATTAATCAAAAGTAGGTCATCACACTTAAATCAAATAGACTACTATCTGTAAATATTAAGCTGCAGAAATTGATTAAAATATGAATCCTGCGCGTCTCTGTGGTAATGGTTTTGTTTACTACACACTCACTGAAGCGGGTGACGCTCGCTCGCGGTGATTTCAGCGTCTGCCGTCTCAATGAGGACAGAAATACATAAACAATATCTCCAAAACTGATCTGAGCGTCACTTCACCAGCATTTGAGTAAAACTAGCATCATATCATATACACACACAGAACTATTCATGACAACCTGTCAAAATAAAAGTCTAAACTAGCCTCATATCATATACACACAGAACTATTCACGACAACCCGTCAAAATAAAAGTCTAAACTAGCCTCATATCATATACACACAGAACTATTCACGGCAACCCGTCAAAATAAAAGTCTAAACTAGCCTCATATCATACACACACACAGAACTATTCATGACAACCCGTCAAAATAAAAGTCTAAACTAGCCTCATATCATATACACACAGAACTATTCACGGCCACCCGTCAAAATAAAAGTCTAAACTAGCCTCATATCATATACACACAGAACTATTCACGGCAACCCGTCAAAATAAAAGTCTAAACTAGCCTCATATCATATACACACAGAACTATTCACGGCAACCCGTCAAAATAAAAGTCTAAACTAGCCTCATATCATATACACACAGAACTATTCACGACAACCCGACAAAATAAAAGTCTAAACTAGCCTCGTATCATATACACACAGAACTATTCACGGCAACCCGTCAAAATGAAAGTCCGGTATAACTTGAAGACATTGTGCCAGAAATAGATATATATATTACTATTATTTACTAGAATGCACATAATACTACTACTGTTGAAAAATAATAAAACTTCTTTTTTTTAAGAAATAATCACAAAATATTGTAATTTTAATAGTAAATCCCCTTTATTTGCCAAAATGTAAATGTTTAATTCTCATTAATTAAAATATAAATTAAATCAATGTTTTATGCGTTCATAAGGCTACTGTAAGAATAAATAATAATTGTTTGTATGCATTCAAATAATTAGACATGCTAAAACACAGAAATTGGTATCAATAAACCATAAGGTGAGAAAAAAATTAAACATTTTTTACGGTTCTAAACATCTATTTTTTGTTATACTTTTAATAAATTAATATGTTAAATAGTTTCATGATTTTAATTAATTAGACATATGTTTTGTTTAATATAATTTAATTTGATCATTAAAAGAGAGTCGGAATCCAGAAAAATGTAAATGGAAAAATAGAATAGAAAAAAGAATCCAGGAAAAATGTAAACAGACAATTAAAATTTGTAAAAAAAATTCTGGATTCTGTTTTTCCCCCTAAATTCTATTTTTCTGTTAAAATTTTTCTGGATTCAGTTTTTTCCCTAAATTCTATTTTTCTGTTTACTGTTTATCTGTTTTCTTTTTATCTATTTCTGAAAAATAGAATTTAGAAAAAACTGAATCCATACAAATTTTAACAGAAAATAGAATTTAGAAAAAAACTGAATCCATAAAATTTTTAACAGAAAAATGGAATTAAAAAAAAAACAGAATCCAGAAAAATGTAAACAGAAAATAGAATTTAGATAAAAACAGAATCCTTAAACATTTAAACAGAAACATATAATTTAGAAAAAAAAACAGAATCCAGAAAAAAATTAACATAAAAATAGAATACAAAAAAAAACTGAATCCATAAATATTTAAACAGAAAAATAGAATTTAGAAAAAAAACAGAATCCAGAAAAATGTAAACAGAAAAATAGAATTTAGAAAAAATTGGAATTTGGGAAGAAATTAAAACAGATTTCTTAGGACCCAATGTTCTCACTGCCTGCTCGCTCTGTTCAAGGATGAATCAGCCGTTTGTGTCTCGAGCTAAAACTCATCAAAGTCCTAATCAAGTCCTTCTGGAGCTGCACCAAAACTTCACTTTACTCGGCCGGTTGATTTTTGGTTACTGTTGCTCGCTCAGACACGCTTTACAAGGGCGTCCATAAAAGTAGTGGTAAAAATATATGGATGTTATTCATAAGTGGGCTAGAATGATGTCGTCTGAACAGAGAAAACCATGGCAAATGATTACAGTATTTATATACCATGATATTTACTTGTTTCTCTGAGCTACCATGGCACATGTCCAAGAAACCTTCAATAATCTTAAGTGTGAGTCATTTTCCTTAATAAACTGACTTTACCAACCCGCCCAAATGATCTGCAGGTGTGGACACATGTCTGTGCCAGAAAGGCGCAGCCTGACCTGAACTCAAACAAACCTGACGGCACTTTTTCTAGAAAGTATCTTGGTATTATCAGGCTTTTGGACATGCATCATGGTAAGTCTTCTGCAAAGCTCCTTGGAGTACCACAATAAATACTAGGTGTATAAATAGCGTCTTAATGGGATAGTTCATGCAAAATTATTATTTATTAACCCTCGTAAAGTCTGTTTTAAATGGGTTCGAGATGGTTATTAGTTGGTTTATGCATGTTATTTTTATAGTAATGCACTTTTTATTAATGTTTCGAACTAGATTTTATTTTTATATTTTCAGTTTTCATTTTAATTTACTGTTTTAGTATTTATTAATGTTTTGAATTAGCTTTTATTTTTATATTTTCAGTTTTTGTTTTGATTTTAGTTTTGTTATTTGCCTTTGTCATTTTTATTTATTTATGTTTTTAGATATCTGTGATTTATTTAATTTCAGTTTGCTGCAAAGGCAAGATTTACTTTTAAGTTTT
The DNA here is from genome assembly GCA_027422435.1 of Schizopygopsis pylzovi. Classification (NCBI taxonomy): domain Eukaryota; kingdom Metazoa; phylum Chordata; class Actinopteri; order Cypriniformes; family Cyprinidae; genus Schizopygopsis; species Schizopygopsis pylzovi. The sequence continues at coordinate 1,368,420 of CM049837.1, read as the reverse complement.
TCATGTATAGTCTATATTAACGTTTGTTTGAATTATATACTAGTGCACTATTTATTAATATATTGAATTAGCTTTTATTTTAAAATGTTCATTTTTCATTTTAATCTGCTTGTGTAGTTTTATGAATATTTTGAAGTAGCTTTTCTTTTTGTATTTTTAGTTTCATTTGAAATTTTGTTCATTAAAATGTTAAATTTAGTTTAGGTTTCAGTAATTTTGTTATGTGCTTTTGTCATTCAGTCATTCATTTCGTTTCTTAGATATCTGTATTTTATTGCAGTTTAAGTACTTCAACCTAAATGTATTAATTTCATGTTTGCTGCTACGGCAAGATTTCTAACTTTTATTTACAGTTTTTCATCTACAATCACTATTTATGTTCATCAATATTTATGTTTTATTTTATTTCAGCTTTATTTCAAATCAAAAAAATAAACTGGAAATAAATGACTGTCAAATTAAATTGAACATATTTATTATAAAACAAAAATATTCAATTAAAAATATAAATATTTTGTTTGTTTAGCTGCATGTTAACCAACATCAGACTACCGTGAACATGCAAATGTGTTGTTCAATTATTAAAATATTAACTTAAAATCTCTGATGGAACTCTACCCCCCCCCCCCCTAAAAAGTGGGATGATTTTCTTTCTTTTGTTAAAATATATTTTGCTAAATGTTTTTTTTTGTGACAAACACAGTCACACACCCACACGTACACGCACACACACACACAGACACACACACTCGCACACGTACACGCACACTCACCACACACACACACACACACACACACACACACACACACACACACACACACACACACACACACACACACACAGACAACACTTACACTCACTCACTCACCACACACTACACACACACACACTTACGCTCACTCACTCACACACAGACACACACACGCACACACACACACACCGCGCACACACACACACGTACGTTTCATTAATCTTTTCTTTGCATTCCTAAAGTGGTGATTGAACCCAACATTCATCAACATATGTGACCCTGGAGCACAAAACCAATTTTTTTAAATTGAGATTTCTACATCATCTGAAAGCTGAATAAATAATATTTCCATTGATGTATGGTTTGTTATGATCGGACAATATTTGAAAATCTGGAATCTGAGGGTGCAAAAAAACATCTAAATATTGAGAAAATCATCTTTATATTTGTTCAAATGAAGTTCTTAGCAATGCATATTACTAATCATATATTATGTTTATATATAATTACGGTAGGAAATTTACTAAATATCTTCATGGAACATGATCTTAATATCCTAATGATTTTTGACATAAAATAAAAATGTATAATTTTGACCCATACATTGGCTATTGTTACAGATATACCCGTGCTGCTTATGACTGCTTTTGTGCTCCAGGGTCACGTATCTTCTTCAGCGTTCACACCTCTCTGTTTTGGAAGATCTGTCTCTTTAACTCCAGTGTTAGGATGCAAATTGTCCAGTGTTTAGGATTCTAATCATGTGAAAGAGCCTGAATTCACATGCTCACACTCACTCGAGCGTAGCTGTGAGATACTTGGAGATCCGAGGGTCTCAGTTTACTGTAATCTCATCGCTCTTTAAGAGCTTTGCACTGACATACCCCTGTGTAGGGTTTCTGTCAGCCTCGGTCCTGCTGACTTGATGAACTCATAACTCAAACTCTCACGAGCTGATGGCGAGGTGCGGAGAGACGAAGGCGTACGGCGCTGTCATCCTAAATCTGATGCATAAATGAGTCCCACAGAAGGACGCATGCACCTCGAGTAGTGTCCGTTTTTCCCCTCGTAAGACAAAGGTGTCTTGTAGGGTGTGTGGAGTGGGAGTGAAGGGTGAGCGAGGTAATGAGAAGACGAAATCAGCTGGAGCAGGTGTTTAGTCTCAAAGCCAAGGACAAATTGAACCAGCAACATCAACATCTCATGTAATTGCAAAACATGGCTATTCTAAGCCTCAATTTCCGTTCTGCCTTGCAGAAAGGTGAGCTGGCGAGTGGAGAAAGGAGGTTTATTTTGTTCTTTCTCTGGCTGAAAGAGCCATTTAGAGACGTTAAGCCCAACAATTCAATGAGCTTCAATGTGGTGCCCTGCTCTTTTGTAGCTCCTTTATGTGTTTCGAAGGAAGGGTGTGGTGGGACGTATATGTCATGATGTAGCTGAAACGTTGGTTTTGGCACCATTGGGTTGATTCCAGCATTGTTAAAGAGCACCGTCTTTTCTTGTGTGCAATGCGGCCTTTGTGTTGGCTTCAGTTACTGGCAGACCACCCACCGCTGCCTCCGTTTTACACTTGGCCTTCTTCAGACGTCGAGTGAAATCAGAAAGACTGCATTCATATTTGTGTCCTGGAGCACAAAAGCAGTCATGAAGCAGCACAGGTATATTTGTAGCAAGAGACAACAATAGGGTATGGGTCAAAATTACCCATTTTTATTTTATGCCAAAAATCATTAGGATATTAAGATCATGTTCCATGAAGATATTACCTACCGTAAATATATCAAAACTTAATTATTAATTAGTTATATGCATTGCTAAGAACTTCATTTGAACAACTTTAAAGATGATTTTCTCAATATTTAGATTTTTTTGCACCCTCAGATTCCAGATTTACAAATATTGTACGATCATAACAAACCATACATCAATGGAAATATGATTTATTCAGCTCTCAGATGCTTTATAAATCTATTTACTGATTTTGTGCTCCAGGGTCACTTATTATCCTTTGTGAATGTATCGCTAGAGTTCTCCTTGATGCAATGTGTTGATATCTGTCTGTTTTTGTCTTTTTAGCACTGGTTATGGTGAATGTCTCCTGGATGAGCCTTCGGGGAAGACGTATAACCTTCCCAACCAGCTTCCAGGTCAACTCTACAATGCCAACCGGCAGTGTGAACTCATGTTCGGCCTCGGCTCCCAAGTCTGTCCGTTTATGGTACGACATCTAAATCTACTTCCACAAAGGATTGGCCATGTTTCCGCCACCCTGCTTTAATGCACATTTTGAAGTATCGCATGAGAAACGAGTGATGGGAACACCCAATTTATGCTCGCTTGAGGTGGTTTTTGTCTTGTGCGAAAAAGGGTTAATGCGATTAATAGAAGATGGAAATGCATTTGCCGAATAAATTCCTCCAAATGCATCAAAAAAGTAATGTGACTTTGTGCTATGGGATGAAAAATCCTGACTAACCAGCTGTTGTTTTGGTCGTCCTATATCCAATATTAAGGGGCGGTTTATCAGGAAGTGATGATTTTGTTCTCTTTGACTCGTTTGATTTTTCGCAAATGTTTTATGCGACAAAGTTTGCACGTGTGATATCCATTGGGTCACCTTCATGGTTTAAAACATGAATATTTACAATATTACGATGTAACAAATTGCACCCCCCCTCTGTATCGAAAACGTACCGAACCTTGACATCCAGTGTTGGGTAAGTTACTTTCAAAAAGTAATTAATTACAGTTACTAATTACATCATCAATATTGTATTTGAATTACTAATTACTCTGTCTGAAAAGTAACTTAGTTACTCAACAAGTAACTTAATTATTCAAATCGCTAATTAGGCTACATCTTAAAATCCATATAAACCTTAATAGAAATTAAACTCTTTATTCTTTCTATTTGAGTCAAACAAAGAATAATTAAGCCTTTTAGCTTTAAAACAACTGTAATACTTAAAAAAATATATAACACATTTTAAACTTCTTAGAAATATACTGCAAAATATCTGAATAACAAAAAAGCTTAAAATTGAAACAATACCATTCAGCTTGGCAAGATGTTCAGGAAAAGCGCAACTAGTAAAGTCCGTACAGGTTTATGTAAAAATAACACGTTAACTAATGTAGGTAAGAATAAATGACAGAAATGATCTTCTCTGCTGAATAAAGCCGTGTCAGATCGCGCTGTTCTTATGAGGTCAATTCCTCATAGTAGGTCGTCTTTCAAAAATAATGAAAATGAGATAAATATTGATTTATTTGTATTATTTTTTTGTATCTAGGTGAGGGCGTTTGCACGCAGGTGACTGCATATAATGAGCTCAGATACGGGAAAGACTTACCTCAGTTTCATACTGATTACGTAATCAGATTCGTTTTCGATTTGAATTCGTTCATTTAAAAGTAGAAACTTCAGGCTTTCAGATATGGGAAAGACTGGTCTCGCTTTACTTTTTATAGGGATTACTTAATCAGAAATATTAACAGAACTATCTCATTAACTGTATTCTAGATTGTACTCATGTCAATAAGACTCTCGAGTACTTGGGAAGGATTAAATGAACCAATGTTCAAGTCATTATTTCCCCAGTTTTGACTGAAACGACGCTTGTCGATTGCAGAAACAGTGCAAGCGTCTCTGGTGCACCAGTGCGAGGGCGACCATAAAGGATGTCGTACGCAGCACATGCCGCTCGCTGATGGGACCGAATGTGGCTATGGCATGGTAAGAGACTTTTCCTATGCTTTCATGCCTGTGTTTTTGCCTGGCGGTCAGTCATGCGATAAACTGAAATGTCAAAGCTGATGAGGATGGTAATGTGAGCTTGTGTAGCTGGTTTCCTTCTTGTCCGTGACATTAGCTGCCTAAACACGGAGTCAGGTTCATTGAGGGGTATTTATTTAATCCCTCCAGTTCTACATGAAATCCCAATATGTGATCCTAGAGCATAAAACCAGTCTTAAGTCACTGGGAATATTTGTAGAAATAGCCAACAATACATTGTATGAGTCAAAATTATACATTTTTCTTTTATGCCAAAAATCATTAGATATTAAGATCATGTTCCATGAAGATATTTTGTACATTTCCTACTGTAAATATATCAAAAGTTCATTTTTAATAGTAGAACTTCATTTGGACAACTTTAAAGATGATTTTATCAGTATTTAGATTTTTTTCACCCTTAGATTACAGATTTTAAAATATGTATCTCGACCAAATATTGTCCTATACCAACAAACCATGCATCGATGGAAAGCTTATTTGTTGTATAAACCTTAATTTGGAAAAATTGACACTTATTATAATTGTTTTGGTCCAGGGTCACACATGGTGTGTGTACATAAACAGGGGGAGTCTGTAGTGTAATGATGTGTTCACACCAAAAGTGAAGCGAATATTTGCATCACGTTACTCACTCTAGATTACCGCTTTTTTTGCCTCACTCACAAATAAAAACATAAAAACAATTAAAAAAAAAATCTGATATAACCGTACTTGTCACACTAGACAATAACCTCTTCGCCGATTGGCTAGCGCAACAACACGTCATGCAAATTGTCTGCTTGTGTTCACATTTTTTCATTTAAGCGACAAAGGTGTCGCCCAATTCGAGTCCTTCACATCGCTCTGCATGAATTCATATCTGTTCGCATCTTTGCATTGACTTTGTATGTAGTCGCTAATATTTAATTTAGCTTTTGGTGTGCACACACGTAAGTGTTGCGATGTTAATGTGTGCACACAGCATACGTGTTGCGATGCCCTTCACTTGTTTTCTTTCACTTCTCGATTGCTATGCTAATTACCCGTATTTAGTTCATTGCTACTCGATCTTTGAGAGCTGAGATCCGAGGTGAAGTATCAAGCCTTTGAAACCGAACGCCACCCGCAGTTCACCTTGTTGTGAACCCGTGACCCCAAACCTCTTTACGACGCGGGTGAGTGGGTCACTGGTCAGGGAGTTTTAAAAGACGCCGCAGAAGAAGGGGGTACGTTTTTCCTTCGTTTTAACCCTTTAAGTACAGGGAAGGTTCTAGAACAAGGCTTTCTGAGTGAATCAAATGTTAACAGAGGTGGGCAGTATCTTAATCCAACCAAAACAACTGCAATCAGGCTAGTGGCTGGGAAAGCAGAAACCTTTCTCGTTCCCATTAACCGTGGGAGTGCCGTGCAGTACGTGAAGCCCTGCGGAGGAAGGAGAGCGAGCAGCGTTTGTTGGTTGTTCTCACGTCATCTGATTAAAGCCACAAGGGCATGAAAGAGTTCATGTCAGTGTTAAGCTTCATTACTCATTAGTGAAACAGACCTCCCATTTTGACTAGCGCTAATGCTCTTTCATTATTCCTCCAACTCTGGTGATTGTAAGGGTTTATTAAAGCAGTGTTACGTTCAACTAAACATCCTTACATCAAGAGCATAAATTGATTTATATGAAAATAAATATTTGGGGAGGAATTATCTTGAGTTTCTTAACTGGTTTGGCTTCAGGAACCAGATTTTACATTAGATGCTGATTCAACACAGAGCCAAAATTGTATATAGATAGGCAATATATTGATTTATTGATATTTATTGGTTTATTTATGCCTCCAGTTCTGCTGGTTTCATACTCTCAGCTGCCAATATTTAATCTCATAAAAATACTCTATTTGGAAAAAAACATGTTAATATTTGTTTGAACTCATATTTAATGGCTACTACCAAGTGACAATACTTGCATGGCTTTTCTACAAAATACAATAAAAATGTTTCTTAATTTTCATGTTTTATACTGCTTTCCAGACTCTTATATTGTTATAATTGGTTAATTCAGAGCTGAACTGGATCGTGACCCGTTAGTATAGAAGCACTGTTATGTATCATGCTGAGCGAAATAGTTACTGCGTGACTCTTTACAAAAACAGGGACACAAAGGGTCTTTTTTCTTGGGCTTCTACCCCTCGTGGCCCCTGCACCTTTGTTTGTGGTGCTGAGTGCCTGGTGTCACCTCCTCATGGGGCGTTTGAAGTGGCAGAAGTTGAAAGAAAAGCAGCTCTCGGTCTCAGCTCACCTGCCTGTCTCGAGCTCTTTAATGTGGGAAGGTCCTCACGAAGGCTTGTTCAAAATGTCTTTCTCTGTCTCTCTTCTCTCATGTTTATCTCCAAACGTCGGCTCGTTTGATCCCGTTTAAGCTTGTAGATGGACCACTATGTAAATAAACGCTGGTACTCTTCAAACACATGAGCTCTAGTGGAGATGCAAAAGAGCAAAGTTAGCATCAGACCGTAATTGCTTTGATTCTTTGAAGTTTCCCCCTCGTTCCCTCGGCCTCTCTCTGTCCTCGATTCCCTCTCCTCCCGTTCATCTTCTGTCTTGTAGGGCACTGGAGTGAGTAATGTGGTCACATGACCCTAGCGGCCTGTCTGTCATCCGGCTCAGTGAGCCCTGCGCTAACGAGGGCATCCCATCACTTGCCATCTATAAATACCAACACCTCCCTTTCTCGCTCCCTCCCTCCTTTCGAGAGAGAGCCCAGGCATGGGCCACAGTCAATCCGGCTCCTGTCATCTCCAGGGCGAGCCGGCCTGCCATTCAGAAGCTCCTTTGAAGAGCCCTGCCGGCATGAATACATGCTTGTGGGAGGGATTCAGAACCACGAGAACTAGGGGCGCACGGTGACCCCGTTGAGAAGACCACCAGCATATCTTGGCGTCCCAATCAGGCTTCTTAACTTGCTCAGCTCAAAATTTTTTGGCTTTTAATTTGCTGGTAAATTCAGGAGAACTGCAGGGAAAGTTACCAGGGTGCTGGCTGTGACTTAATGGAGACCATTTATTGGGACAGAATGGTTATATCCCAATATAGATGCTTGTAAGTGAAGTCATGAATCATAGTGAATCTTAACTTGCTTAACTGCAGTCCGTAACTTTTTGGGTTAAAAATGATCCAAAATCAATTTTTGAGAAAGTACATAACCAGCCAGTGTTCAAAACTATCTCCTTACTTTAGCCCGATTCACAACAGTTAGCTTATAATAATAAAGTTTTCTAATTTGAGTGGTAGGAATTCACAGGAAATTCAAGCATGCTGCCGCGTCATTACGTCACATCTGTAAACATAAAGAAGCTGTCCTGGCTAGTAGGCTATATCTCATGAAAGAATGCTGCAGGTGGCGGATCATTAATGGCGTTTTCTCACAGCAGCTAGAATAATTAAACTTATTAAGGTCCTTCATCAGTGACAACTGGAGATTCACCCATAGTCACCAGTAGCCTACAGGTAGTCTCGCGTTGCCAGACCTTCAGACTGACGGCTGAAGGTCTGGAATAGATGACAGCCTTCATTGGCCAAGGCCCGCCCATGAGACATGTCAAACAACCAATCACAGTTCGTTTTGTCCAGCATCACTTTTCGGTGCGTGGAAATGTCGCCACAAAAACAGACTCAGAGTGTGAAACTCTTGGACGTATTTTAAAGATTCTATGCCACGAACTTTAAATATTTCACATAATTTTAAAACTCCAGCGTTTAGTTGATCCTGATAAGCGTCTGTCGTCACAGTTGTAAACACGACGGCTTTCTTCTTTCGTGAGGGGGTTTGGTGCCACGGCATCTTTGTTTCCAGGTGGAACGTTAAAGAATGTGACACACGTCTCCCAGAAATCCTGTATAATTCAACCAATCCGACGACGACTTCGACACTCCTGAAGTGTTTCCAGATAAGTGTACCATATGCATCAGACGTTTAGCCAACGTCAACATCTGAGGCTGAGACTGGCCTACAGGTAACGCTAACACACACTAAATACTAGGTCTCCACAATTAATCGAATTTAAATCACAAAGGTGATAAATCGCGATTAGGCAGAAGCTGCAATTGTCATGCGTATCTTTCAGTGAAGCCCGGTTCTGTGATCAGCAGTACATCTTCATCCGAAGGCCAGAGAAACTCAGAAGAAGTCCCGCCGCAGCTGAATAAACAGATTGAACTGCTTTCATTGATTCAACGTGACTAATAAACACACGACTATGACAATATATGGTGTATCTGAGTTCTTCTTATTATAATTTTCTTCATAATAAAGTATTTATATTATGTAATGCTAATCGGCATAGCCTTTATCACTGCTTAGAATGCAATGAAATATTGTGTGCCTTAGTGTAAGAAGCCACATCATCTCACAGAAGGATTTATTTCAAACACTCGACAGACGACGTTATGAAGTGAGTTTGAAGTAAAAACATCTTAATAAATGTGGTATTTTCACATGCTCTCAGATGGAGCAGCATAGGAGCAGTAGTTCACTGAGAAGCTACGCAAACAGCTGGCATTATCGCGAATGATTTCGTCGATTTCATAATCCTACGATTATATCGTCTGCGATTATGAACATGATTTTGCGTGGCTTGACTACGGCTCTGTGTAGTAAATGCTGCTCCACCTGAAAGCAGGTGATGGAGATGTAGTACTAATCACAGAACCAGCTTTACTGACAAAATGTGCATGACAATCACGATTAATCGCGTTCGATTCCCTACTAAATGCACATAGTCACGCAATGCTGATGTTACATTTTGAGAATGAAGTATAACAGTAATTATAATTTGCATGGTTTGATGTGATGATGAGCTAAGCGATCATTAGATTTAACCATCTTTGGAAACTGCAATCTAGACCCACTAAAGTCCACTATATGGAGAAAACTTTAATTTATTTCCGTCTAAAGACACAAAGACATGAACATCTTGGATGACATGGGGGTGAGTAAATGATCAGGAAATTGTAATTCTGGAAGTGAACTAATCATTTAATCTGTTTATTGACACGGTAGGGTAGTATCTCACTAAAGATGCTTGTAAATGAAACGAAATCATAATTGTGCTTGTATTTGGTTCCTCTTCCATTAAGGTTTTATGTATAGAGGTGCAATATTGTGTATCTAACTGGCCAGAACCTTCACCCTGTCCTCGTCTCATTGGAGAATTTGTTTTAGATCCTGGCATCCAATCAGATTTCTTAACTTGCCTAAATTGCCTGGTCAACTTGGCTTGTAATTTACTAGTAATCATACGATGACCAAACTGTTCTTTTCACCAGGGGACCGTATGGAGTGGTGATTAAAACATGAACTAGCTGGTGAATGGTGTCGGTTTATTGGGACAGAATGGTAGCATTCCAATAAAGCTGCTTGTAAATGAAGTCGAATTCTAATTGTGCTTGTATTCGGTTCCTCTTCCAATAAGCTTTATGTCTGGAGGTACAATAGACACTATTGTGTGCCTAACCCGGCTCAGCAGAACCTTCAACCTGTCCTCGTCTCAGGCAGTTAGAGAAAAAGACTGAAGTCTTGTAAACATTGGAGAATTTGTTGGCCGTGGTTCTCCGGCTTGGCTGCTGCTACTGGCAGCTCGTTCCTCAATCGCTTGTCACTTCTCCTGCTAATCTGCACGTGTTTCCAGCGAGACGTCTAGTACTGTAACCGTGGCCTGATCTGATTTTCATGAATGAGTTGTTGTTGTGATTGCCAAGTAATCAAGGTAAAGGTGCATTAATGCTGTTTGTCGAATGACTCGTGTAGTTCATTCCTCCTTTATCGGGGCTCCAGACTGCGCCTTGGTTGCATTTGCGACCAAAAATATTAATTTGCGAGTGATATTTTTGCTGCGATCGCAACTGGCGACTATATAAATTTACATGTTATGATTTAAAAATGTGCACATGCACTACCAGTCAAGATTTTTGAACGGTAAGATTTTAATGTTTTTATAGAAGACTTTTCTGCTCACCAAGCCTGCATTTATTAAATCCAAAATAAATCCAAATTTTGTGGCACCTATAAAAAATATCTGGCGTCTAACTTAGTTTTTATAGGAGCTAAAGGCTCCTTAATTGATTTGAATGTTTATTTTTTTTGTCAGGAGCCCTGTTCATTTAACCAGGCATGTCGATTAAAAACAGGTTAGTGTTGTAGTGAAACACGGACAAGTCTTTGTATGAGAAGTTATAGCCTAGAAGAGTTTATTTAATATAATATGTAAGGTAGGTTGTTGTTGTCATATTTTGAAGGATTCTCCAAGGAAACCTTTTGAAGATGCCATGTTACCTGAACATGTGTTTAGCGGTGTGACATCTGCATGCACTCGTGTGTGTTTTGAGGATAAAAGTGTGTTTTTCCCGATCACGTACGAGTGCACCTCCTGTTCTGTGGGTTTGTTGTAGATGCTGAGGTCTGTCATTAAGATCTGACGGGATTTACTTCAGCAGATCAGCTGTTCAGTTCCCATCTCACGCTTTACATGTCATTTGTCAACACGGAGAAGGCCATCGTGTGTTGTTTTGTTCATACAGATCTGGTTTTTGGACCCTGATTGTATTTCTAATGTCAGACGAGCTTCTAAACCTGTTTTAAACTGCCTTACATCTGACGCTAATGAATAATTACAGTGTTTAGTTTAAGAAGCAACCTTAAGACCGAAAAATACCGGAGAAAACAGACCATAGAAGAAGACTAATGATGCTACAGCGCCCCATGTGGCGATAATGAGAATGCAAACACTTGTGTTTTGTTATTTATTCAATGAATGCAGTGTTTGCAATCATGTATTTATTTATAAATGATTCTTATATTAAGCTACTTATATCATTTATAATTATTTCTAATATTTAATTTCTTTTTTTACGAGTGCAAGAGAATATTTGGTTGGAAATTATGTAGAACTGGACTTTATCATCTCAATCAATATTTGTTCGGATCATAAAACGTGGGCTGTGATATTATTGCACCAATAACTGGTTAGTATTAGTATAATTTATTGTGCACTGATGAGTGTATGATTAAGCAAATTAACTTATGCGATCGTGCGCAGTAATACCAGGAGAGTAAATAGAGTCAGTTTTGATGTCATGCTGATGTAAATCATGTGCCTGTGCTAATTGAACCCTTCTGTGAGTGCCGTGACCTTTGACCCTGAGCTGTGAGAAGTTCTGCCTGTAAGATGGTGTGTGTTGCAAACGAGCTTGTCAAAATGAGAGGGGTCGAGAACGAGAGGTGTTTTTGCTCTGTCATTCCTGTGCTGATGGATGTGTTCACCACAGCGTTCACACAATTACAGAGCACGGTTAACATACCGTAGAGCAGATGGACTGGCGTCTGACACGTTTATGTTCCTTTTTTATATTTATATTAGATTTTGTGTGAATTTTATTTAGTTGTGGCATTTTATTTATTTAATTTAATTTTATTTTATTTTATTTTATTTTATTTTATTTTATTTTATTTTATTTTATTTTATTTTATTTTATTTTATTTTATTTTATTTTATTTTATTTTAATATATTTTATTTTATTTATTACATTTTATTTTATTTATTACATTTTATTATTTTTATTTTATATTTTCTGTTATTTAATTACTTTATTAACCACACAGCAGAAGGACCACAGCATTATTATTATTATTTTTTTGTTGCTGCTTTATTCATTCATTCATATTATATATTTTATTTTTATTATATATCATATATACTGTATTACCGTTGTGACATGAATTATTTTATATTATTTTAATCATACAGAACTTTCACACAGCAGATGGGTGGTTTTTGCTGCTTTTGACATTTCTGTATTTCCTATATTTCTTTAAAGGCCTAAGTGTACGAAAGTGTTTCCGAGCTGTAGATTCCCAGCGGATTTGTTGGTGTTTATTAATGAGTGTGTGTAGTGAGATGGTGGTGTGTGTGTGTGTGTGTGTGTGTGTGTGTGTGTGTGTGTGTGTGTGTGTGTGTGTGTGTTGTGTGTGTGTGAAAGTCACAAATCTAAAACACGTGTTGGCAGCAGCTGGGCTGGTTTTTCTCACTCGACCTTCAAATATCTCACTGCATTCTCAATTAAGAGCAAATATTGACAAGCTCAGAGTCACCTCAGTCCGTCTCTCTCTCTCTCTCTCTCTCTCTCTCTCTTGATCTCTCTCTCTCTCTCTGTGTCTCTCGCTCTCACCTCAGGCTGTTTCCACACCTTCAAGTGTCTAATTGAAGGTCACGACGGGCCCAGATGCTTCTATTGGCAGAACAAACAGCCCATACATATGTCAAGTGTGTGTGCTGTGTGTGTCTGTGTGTGTCGTGTGTGTGTGTGTGTGTGTGTGTGTGTGTGTGTGTGTGTGTGAGAGAGAGAGAGTTTTACCCCTCCTTCACTCGTTCCTTTTCTCCTCAGAGCCTCTTTCAAGCTGCGGTTCTCTCCCACAGCACCTTTTCAAGCTAAACAAAGGCGCTGTAAACATGAAGATGGCAGCGGGGAGTGGAATGCCTTTAAGGCTTCAGACTCTGACAGCATTCGGGTCTCGCCGGTGGTCCGGGTCTATTCTGTAATGCCAGCACACACACATGTGCCCATTTACAATCACTCACACTCACACTAATAAACACACACACACACACACACACACACACACACACACACACACACACACACACACACACACACACAGTGAGCAGTGAGTGTGTGTCCGTCATCAGCGGCAGTGAGTGTGTGTCCGTCATTAGCAGCAGTGAGTGTGTGTCAGTCATTAGCATCAGTGATAGTGTGTCTGTCATCAGCAGCAGTGAGTGTGTGTCCGTCATCAGCAGCAGTGAGTGTGTGTCCGTCATTAGCAGCAGTGAGTGTGTGTCCGTCATTAGCAGCAGTGAGTGTGTGTCCGTCATCAGCAGCAGTGAGTGTGTGTCCGTCATCAGCAGCAGTGAGTGTGTGTCCGTCATCAGCAGCAGTGAGTGTGTGTCCGTCATCAGCAGCAGTGAGTGTGTGTCCGTCATCAGCAGCAGTGAGTGTTTGTCCGTCATCAGCAGCAGTGAGTGTTTGTCCGTCATCAGCAGCAGTGAGTGTGTGTCCGTCATCAGCAGCAGTGAGTGTGTGTCCGTCATCAGCAGCAGTGAGTGTGTGTCCGTCATCAGCAGTAGTGAGTGTGTGTCCGTCATCAGCAGCAGTGAGTGTGTGTCGTCATCAGCAGCAGTGAGTGTGTGTCAGTCATTAGCAGCAGTGAGTGTGTGTCCGTCATTAGCAGCAGTGAGTGTGTGTCCGTCATCAGCAGCAGTGAGTGTATGTCCGTCATCAGCAGTAGTGAGTGTGTGTCCGTCATCAGCAGCAGTGAGTGTTTGTCCGTCATCAGCAGCAGTGAGTGTGTGTCCGTCATCAGCAGCAGTGAGTGTGTGTCCGTCATCAGCAGCAGTGAGTGTGTGTCAGTCATCAGCAGCAGTGAGTGTTTGTCCGTCATCAGCAGCAGTGAGTGTTTGTCCGTCATCAGCAGCAGTGAGTGTGTGTCCGTCATCAGCAGCAGTGAGTGTTTGTCCGTCATCAGCAGCAGTGAGTGTTTGTCCGTCATCAGCAGCAGTGAGTGTGTGTCCGTCATCAGCAGCAGTGAGTGTGTGTCCGTCATCAGCAGCAGTGAGTGTGTGTCCGTCATCAGCAGTAGTGAGTGTGTGTCCGTCATCAGCAGCAGTGAGTGTGTGTCCGTCATCAGCAGCAGTGAGTGTTTGTCCGTCATCAGCAGCAGTGAGTGTTTGTCCGTCATCAGCAGCAGTGAGTGTTTGTCCGTCATCAGCAGCAGTGAGTGTGTGTCCGTCATCAGCAGCAGTGAGTGTGTGTCCGTCATCAGCAGCAGTGAGTGTGTGTCGTCATCAGCAGCAGTGAGTGTGTGTCCGTCATCAGCAGCAGTGAGTGTTTGTCCGTCATCAGCAGCAGTGAGTGTGTGTCCGTCATCAGCAGCAGTGAGTGTGTGTCCGTCATCAGCAGCAGTGAGTGTGTGTCCGTCATCAGCAGCAGTGAGTGTGTGTCCGTCATCAGCAGCAGTGAGTGTGTGTCCGTCATCAGCAGCAGTGAGTGTGTGTCCGTCATCAGCAGCAGTGAGTGTGTGTCCGTCATCAGCAGCAGTGAGTGTTTGTCCGTCATTAGCAGCAGTGAGTGTGTGTCCGTCATCAGCAGCAGTGAGTGTTTGTCCGTCATCAGCAGCAGTGAGTGTTTGTCCGTCATCAGCAGCAGTGAGTGTGTGTCCGTCATCAGCAGCAGTGAGTGTGTGTCCGTCATCAGCAGCAGTGAGTGTGTGTCCGTCATCAGCAGTAGTGAGTGTGTGTCCGTCATCAGCAGCAGTGAGTGTGTGTCGTCATCAGCAGCAGTGAGTGTGTGTCAGTCATTAGCAGCAGTGAGTGTGTGTCCGTCATTAGCAGCAGTGAGTGTGTGTCCGTCATCAGCAGCAGTGAGTGTATGTCCGTCATCAGCAGTAGTGAGTGTGTGTCCGTCATCAGCAGCAGTGAGTGTTTGTCCGTCATCAGCAGCAGTGAGTGTGTGTCCGTCATCAGCAGCAGTGAGTGTGTGTCCGTCATCAGCAGCAGTGAGTGTGTGTCAGTCATCAGCAGCAGTGAGTGTGTGTCAGTCATCAGCAGCAGTGAGTGTGTGTGTGTCCGTCATCAGCAGCAGTGAGTGTGTGTCAGTCATCAGCAGCAGTGAGTGTGTGTCCGTCATCAGCAGCAGTGAGTGTGTGTCCATCATCAGCAGCAGTGAGTGTGTGTCCATCATCAGCAGCAGTGAGTGTGTGTCCGTCATCAGCAGCAGTGAGTGCGTGTCCGTCATCAGCAGCAGTGAGTGTGTGTCCGTCATCAGCAGCAGTGAGTGTGTGTCCGTCATCAGCAGCAGTGAGTGTGTGTCCGTCATCAGCAGCAGTGAGTGTGTGTCCGTCATCAGCAGCAGTGAGTGTGTGTCAGTCATCAGCAGCAGTGAGTGTGTGTGTGTCCGTCATCAGCAGCAGTGAGTGTGTGTCCGTCATCAGCAGCAGTGAGTGTGTGTCCGTCATCAGCAGTACTGAGTGTGTGTCCGTCATCAGCAGCAGTGAGTGTGTGTCCGTCATCAGCAGCAGTGAGTGTGTGTCCGTCATCAGCAGCAGTGAGTGTGTTTCTCGTGTGTTATGGCTGTGATTGTGGATTCCTGCTGGACTCTCTTGTGTGACGTGACTTTTATCAGTCAGAGATGAATATCACACACAGAGTTATGAATGAATGCAGCAGTCACCGGATCTCTCTAATTATGCTGCCTGTTTAGATCCAGATTACTGTGTTACTGAGAGGAGACACAGATACCGCGGTATCCCAGGGTAATACTGTGATGATCACTAGATTTATATTATAATTGATTGCCATATTCATGTACTACAGTATTTGACATTTTCCTTGTAGATACTTCAAAGAATGCCATGATGCAACCAATGGTACTGTGTTCAAAAAACAAAACATGATTTTAACATTTTACCAAGATATATTATATATAAATTATATAAAAATAAATGTTTTAAAATAATAATAATAAATTAACACACTATGTATATAAAAAAAGTTAAAAATATTTAGATATTTAAAAGTAAATATTTATACATTTATATATGGGGGTGTTTATAAAAACATATTTGTAAATAATTTATGTATTTATTTATTTAATACCACTATTGTTTTTTTAATACCGCAATTGTTTTTTAAAGTTTTTGTTTTTGTCCTTAGTCTATTTTTGGGACATTTACTTTTGTGAATATTTTTATATTTTTACCACTTTTTTATATAATTCATACAACTACTCAAAATATCATATGATTGTATCATATTTCAGAATATTTTACATCATATTTTATGTACAAATAGATCATATCATCAGTAAGTCATGGCAACTTATTTTTTTACCTTAACTCATCAAAATATGTTGAGCAATTTAAACTTTTTATAAGTTATATTAAATTCAACTTGATTCTTTTTTTAGTCAGTTTAATAAATAATAACAATAATAATGATACGTTAAAAAGACTTGTACAACCAGGTTGATTATACTTAAATAAAGTCAGTTATAAATTGTTCTGCAGTGTACCGTAGTGTTTTCTCTTGAAAACGGTACCGTGATACTTCCATGTTTTTGGCACAAAGCGTGTCATTGTAGTTTTTAAAGTACCTTGTAGTAACATACCATGACACATGTGACCCTGGAGCCAGTCATGAGGGTTCATTTCTTTAAATTAACATTATCTGAAAGCTGGATAAATAATATTTCCATTGATGTGTGGTTTGTTATGATC
>CM049837.1:1306576-1349076 GCA_027422435.1 Schizopygopsis pylzovi | reverse complement strand
TTCCGCTCGTGTAACACGGATCCGTGTCCCCGCGGCCGGAGGGACTTCAGGGAAGAGCAGTGTGCGCAGTTCGACGGGAAACACTTCAACATCAACGGACTGCTGCCCTCCGTCCGCTGGGTGCCCAAGTACAGCGGCAGTGAGTGTCTTTGACCTCTGACCTCTGTGTCTCACTCACACACACATGTTTGACTCTCCATAGACGTAATGGTTTTATACTGTACAAACTGTATGTGCTATTGCCCTACACCAACCCTATACCTAAACTTAGCCCTCACAGGAGACTGTGCATTTCTACTCCCCCCGTCACTCTGTATGTTTTATAAGCGTCTTGAAAAGTGGGGACATGGGGCAATGTCCTCATAAATCACCTTCTCCTTGTAATACCAGGCATACCCATGTCATTATACAAATGTATGTCCTCATTTGTCACAAAACCGTGCACACGCATGCACACACACACACACTCTCTCACACACACGCACACGTACGTACGCACACACACACACACACACACACACACACACACACTCTCTCATGTACACACACACACACTCACACTCACAATGTGCACAGCAGGTACGCATGCACACACGCACGCACATACACATACATACATACATGCACAAACACGTGCATGCGCGGTAACGTTTGTTTGTGTTGTTGCCGTTGAAACCGTCTATATGCTGTGTTTAAATGTGTCTGCACTTGCTTGAGCAACTTAATATACAAATATATAGACAATATATAGACAAATGCATTTAATACCTTGTTCATATGAATTGAGTTTAAAAGATTGTGTAACTGGACTGTGATAAAAGAGGATCACAATGCTGAAAAAGCACGTTCAGTATAGGCTAACAACGTTTGGATTTGAAATCAAAATAATGGATAAATGTTGTGTTTGTGGTAAACAGCTGCGGATCAGGAACGTGTCCTGTGTGAAAGCACAACCAGTCCGTGCTGCTTCTGCACATCATACGTAACACGGACCGCATACGCACTGCAGACGGAGCATGTGTGAAACAGCCGTCATGTTCTCTGGAGTTTTTCATCTCTTTCTCATAACTAATTACTTTCTCGTTATTATAAATTAAACGTACTGACCCCAAACTTTTGAATGCTAGTGTACAGAATCAACAAAGTAATGGTGAAATAATGGCAAAAACCGGTCGTACTCATCTCTCTTGTTTCTCAGTTCTGATGAAGGATCGCTGTAAACTCTTCTGTCATGTCGCGGGGACGATGGCGTACTATCAGCTGAGGGATCGGGTCGTCGACGGCACCCCGTGTGGACCGGACATGTATGATATCTGTGTACAAGGCCTCTGCAGGGTATGAAAGGGCTTCGAAAAATACTAACGCTATGGTACTTTGAAATTTACTGCGGTACTACATGATTACCGTATTGGCCCGTACTGGAGGGATACCTTTTCAGAAAGGACCCTTTTGTACCTATGAGGTTCTAATATGTACACTTGAAGTACTAATATGTATCTTTAAGGTACCAAAATGTAATTCTGAGGGACAAACATGAACCTTTTGAAAAGGTACCGCCCCAGTGACAGCTTTTGTACCTTTATTTCTGAGAGTGTACCACTATGTCGTTTATCCAAAACCCATTAAGTTACCATGGTATATATCTAAAATAAACATGGTACATTTCTGGTGCAAATGGAAACTGACATTCTTATTGTGTGTGTTTATCATAGCAAGCAGGTTGTGACCATGTTTTGAACTCGAAAGCCAGAAATGATAAGTGTGGCGTCTGTGGAGGAGACAACTCTTCATGTAAGACCCTCACTGGAACCTTCAACAACGCACAATACGGTGAGACCCTGTGGACCTCTTCTCATCCCTCTTGAAAGGTTTGCAGTGAGGGGATACTGAGAAATGACAGAACAGGAATTACTTCTGTCCTTTACTTTTCATTTGTTGATTTCATGGGTGCGATAAAGGAGTAAGAGATCATGTGACACAGAAGAGTTTCCACCCCATTTTCTCTTTGTCTATTTGTTGATTTCCTACTTTATTATTTTTTTCTTTCTTTCTTTGGTTTTGGTCAGCACACTAGAGCCCTGCATTTCAGCCTGGACCCGATGGGCCCTGGCTTTGTTTACACCTCTTGGGCCGGGCTTTGGGACAATTTTCACGTCATAGTTCAGATGCGGGCCATGCCTCGGGCCTGTTTTAGGCTTCTCCTAATTTTTACATTTTAGACATCCACCAATTAGTGATGAAACAAATTGCTGCGCTGGTGGAAACAACATGAGACTGAGATTTTCCTCTGCTGTTTTCCCATCACTCACTGGTGTTTCTCATCTCTTTCCTATCACTCACTGGTGTTTCTCATCTCTTTCCCATCACTCACTGGTGTTTCTCTTCTCTTTCTTATCACTCACTGGTGTTTCTCATCTCTTTCCCATCACTCTCTTTTGTTTCTCATCTTGTTATCATCACTCACTGGTGTTTATCATCTCTTCCCCATCACTCCCTGGTGTTTATCATCTCTTTCCCATCACTCACGGCTGTTTCTCATCTCTTTCCCATCACTCGCTAGTGTTTCTCATCCCTTTCCCATCACTCGCTGGTGTTTCTCATCTCTTTCTCATCACTCACTGGTGTTTCTCATCTCTTTCCCATCACTCGCTGGTGTTTCTCATCTCTTTCCCATCACTCCTGGTGTTTCTCATCCCTTTCCCATCACTCGCTGGTGTTTCTCATCTCTTTCCCATCACTCACTGGTGTTTCTCATCTCTTTCCCATCACTCGCTGGTGTTTCTCATCTCTTTCTCATCACTCACGGGTGTTTCTCATCTCTTTCCCATCACTCTCTGCTGTTTCTCATCTCTTTCCCATCACTCGCTAGTGTTTCTCATCCCTTTCCCATCACTCCCTGGTGTTTCTCATCCCTTTCCCATCACTCTCTGCTGTTTCTCTTCTCTTTCTCATCACTCACTGATGTTTCTCATCTCTTTCCCATCACTCGCTGGTGTTTCTTGTCTCTTTCCCATCACTCGCTGGTGTTTCTCATCTCTTTCCCATCACTTGCTGGTGTTTCTCGTCTCTTTCTCATCACTCGCTGGTGTTTCTCGTCTCTTTCCCATCACTCGCTGGTGTTTCTCATCTCTTTCCCATCACTCCCTGGTGTTTCTCATCTCTTTCCCATCACTCGCTGGTGTTTCTCATCTCTTTCCCATCACTCGTTGGAGTTTCTCATCTCTTTCCCATCACTCGCTGGAGTTTCTCATCTCTTTCCCATCACTCGCTGGTGTTTCTCATCTCTTTCCCATCACTCCCTGGTGTTTCTCATCTCTTTCCCATCACTCACTGGTGTTTCTCATCTCTTTCCCATCACTCACTGGTGTTTCTCTTCTCTTTCTTATCACTCACTGGTGTTTCTCATCTCTTTCCCATCACTCTCTTTTGTTTCTCATCTTGTTATCATCACTCACTGGTGTTTATCATCTCTTCCCCATCACTCCCTGGTGTTTCTCATCTCTTTCCCATCACTCACGGCTGTTTCTCATCTCTTTCCCATCACTCGCTAGTGTTTCTCATCCCTTTCCCATCACTCGCTGGTGTTTCTCATCTCTTTCCCATCACTCACTGGTGTTTCTCATCTCTTTCCCATCACTCGCTGGTGTTTCTCATCTCTTTCCCATCACTCCCTGGTGTTTATCATCCCTTTCCCATCACTCGCTGGTGTTTCTCATCTCTTTCCCATCACTCACTGGTGTTTCTCATCTCTTTCCCATCACTCGCTGGTGTTTCTCATCTCTTTCCCATCACTCACTGGTGTTTCTCGTCTCTTTCCCATCACTCGCTGGTGTTTCTCATCTCTTTCCCATCACTCGCTGGTGTTTCTCATCTCTTTCCCATCACTCGCTGGTGTTTCTCATCTCTTTCCCATCACTCCCTGGTGTTTCTCATCTCTTTCCCATCACTCGCTGGTGTTTCTCATCTCTTTCCCATCACTCGCTGGTGTTTCTCATCTCTTTCCCATCACTCCCTGGTGTTTCTCATCTCTTTCCCATCACTCGCTGGTGTTTCTCATCTCTTTCCCATCACTCCCTGGTGTTTCTCATCTCTTTCCCATCACTCACTGGTGTTTCTCATCTCTTTCCCATCACTCGCTGGTGTTTCTCATCTCTTTCCCATCACTCGCTGGTGTTTCTCATCTCTTTCCCATCACTCCTCTGGTGTTTCTCATCTCTTTCCCATCACTCCCTGGTGTTTCTCATCTCTTTCCCATCACTCACTGGTGTTTACTCATCTCTTTCCATCACTCTGCTGGTGTTTCTCATCTCTTTCCCATCACTCGCTGGTGTTTCTCATCCCTTTCCCATCACTCGCTAGTGTTTCTCATCCTTTCCCATCACTCGCTGGTGTTTTTCATCCCTTTACCATCACTCTCTGCTGTATCTCTTCTCTCTCTCATCACTCACTGATGTTTCTCATCCCTTTCCCATCACTCTCTGCTGTTTCTCATCTCTTTCCCATCACTCTCTGGTGTTTCTCATCTCTTTTCCATCACTCTCTGGTGTTTCTCATCTCTTTCTCATCACTCTCTGGTGTTTCTCATCTCTTTTCCATCACTCTCTGGTGTTTCTCATCTCTTTCTCATCACTCTCTGGTGTTTCTCATCTCTTTCTCATCACTCTCTGCTGTTTCTCATCTTGTTATCATCACTCTCTAGGGTTTCTAATCTAGTTCTTGTGTTGTAGGTTATAACGATGTGGTTCGGATTCCTGCTGGTGCGACCAACATCGAGATAAAGCAGGTCAGCTACTCAGGATTGCCAGAAGACGATAACTACCTCGGTGAGTTAGTACAGAAAACCAGACCAGATTACCCTGGTAATACCACAGCACTCTGATACATGTTATATATACAGAATGATTGCCGTGTTTATATGTCATGATATTTACGTGACACTCAAATGAATAATCCCATGCTATTGCAATGGCACATGTCCAGAACAGCTGTGGTGTTACGATGGTGCTTTACCGTGACACATCCGGGAATTTGGGGTCACAGGGAGAGCAAACGCCAGATGATTGACAGACGCCGAAGTGCTAATGAAAGTGAGCGAGCGTGTCCAGGACGTTTGTCTAGCTGTTCACACTCGAGTCAAAAGGCCAAAAAAACACAAACACACACAGCTGATGAATGAGACATGACCTGATTTCATCTTACCCCTAAGAGTTCTCCTAGATAGCAGAACAAGTATTGAGATAAGAGTTTATCTTAAAACCTGTTCACAAAGCTGCTGAGACAAAGTTAGAGAATAGAGAGAAGCTCAGTGTAAGGGGGCGGAGTTTACCTCGTTGCTCTGGGTGATGTCAGCATGCTTATTAACTATGCACACAGTGATTGGCTGATAGTCTGTCAAGGATTTGTTCATAGAAATATTATAGAATGTGATATTATGTTGCCACATTTAAATAAAGATTTAAAATGCAGGCTAAGTGTCATTAATTAAACAAGTATATGTTCAGCTGATTGTCCGTCTCTTACATATGTGCTTCTCATAAACAATTAGTGAATATGCATATAAACAGCTTTTTAATTAACAGAGTAGTACAAGCATGGCTGAAATAATGCATGCAAACATGAAAGAAAACCAAACTGGACACAAGAACATGTTACAAATGAAAACAAGGATATAATCGAAGGAAAGTTTAGAGTTGGGATAACCTCCAAAACCAAAAGAGATATATTTTTCAAAGCTCATTATCATCAAATGTTCACGTTCCGAGGCAGATTGCCTGAAACAGCAATTTCAGGATAGTTTGTGGCTTGGTCTTATACTGACTTAGGTGTCCTCTAACGTTTCACAGGTTTAGGAGCTAGTTTTATCGCTCAAACGCTTTGGGAAGTACTCCTACATTTAGGACTGACACACCCAAGATCGGCGAGTCATGAGCTACTTAGATGTTTTGTGAAAGCAGGCGCTGATCTTTCTCATCTGCAGCTCTGTCTGACAGTCAGTCCAACTTCCTCCTGAACGGGAACTTCGTGGTGTCCATGTTTAAGAGGGAAATCACCTTTAAGGGAGCAGAGATCGAGTACAGCGGATCTAACACCACGGTTGAGCGGATCAACTGCACGCAGCGGATCGAGGAGGAGCTTGTGCTGCAGGCAAGTGAAGCCAATCTGAAGGAGCTTACAGTCAAATGACACCAAACCACAGCACGGTTTTAGACTAACGAGCTGTCAAGCATCACATGATGACAACAGAAACCAGCCAACCAGCTACATGTCTTGTTGTGTATCAGCTTGTTATGGGCGCAGGGGGAACCCACACTGCAAGTTTGTATTAGTATCTTTGTTTTCAATTAAAAATATAACTAATAGGTCAATTACTCAAGAATACAAATTGTGTGAGAATAAGACCAGTATTATTTAGTTATTTTACTATTATTTATATGCTAGTATGGTATTTAATTAATATTTCGAATGAGGTTTTATTTTTATATTTTCATTTTCATTTTAGTTCTAGTTTTTTGTTACATGCTTTTGTCATTTTTTGATTTTATATAAAAATAAAATATTAAGAAATATATATACATTTCTTAAAAAAACATTTAGCTTTTATTTTTATTTTTATATTTTCATTTTAGTTTTAGTTTTAGTTTTTTGTTACATACTTTTGTCATTTTTAGATTTTATATAAAAAATAAATACTATTAAAACAATTAAATATACATTTCTTTAAAATACCCTTTTATGGTTTAAAAATATTTAAATATTTAGCTTTAATTAGTTTATTTCAGTTTTAGTTGTTTTAGTGCTTCAACGTAAACTTAATTTCAGTTAGCTGCCAAAAAAGTTTTTATGCAATATTTATATTTCGTTTTATTTCAGCTTTTTCAATTAATTAAACTGATTTTATATTAAAACATTGAATGTAATTTTATAAAACATATACATTGATTTCAGCTTTATATATATATATATATATATATATATAAAATGACTTTATTTCTATGTATTTCTTTTTAAGTACTTTTAGTGCTTCAACTTATTATTTTATTTTATTTTATTGCCAAGGCAAAAGATCATATACAATGTTTATTTTATTTCAGCTTCATTCAATGAATAACCATGGTTTTATACAAAATATATTATTATGAAAGAATGGATGAAGCGCACTTGTCCGTCTTTCACTCCGTCTCGAATCATGCTCACGGAAAGCGCACATCTCTTCCGCAGCTCCGTACGCTTTGAACTCGTTTTTTTAATTGAAAGATTATAAAACATATTTGAGAGCAAGGGGGCCCCCTGGTGTTTCGGGTGCTTGCGTAGTCTGCGTATAGGGAGGATCGGCTCTGTCTGATGGAGATCTACAGTGTAATGAATCTGTTGTCGTCTCAGGTTCTGTGCGTGGGAAACCTGCACAATCCTGACGTCAGATATTCCTTCAGTATTCCCATCGAGGAGCAAAGAGAGCAGTTTGTGTGGGATCTGTCGTCGGGCCCCTGGCAGGAGTGCAGCCGCATGTGTCAAGGTGCCGCTTCTCTGTCCATAAACAGCTTTCTAGCTGAAAGAAGTCACGTCCACGTCATCTGTGTGTGTTTGTCTGCAGGTGAGCGGCGGCAGAAGGCCGTGTGTATTCGTAAGAGTGATCGTTTGGTGGTTTCGGAGCAGAGATGTGAGCATCTACCTCGACCCAGAGGCACGCCGGAGCCCTGCAATACTGACTGTGAACTCCGGTACAAGCACATGTTTTATTCAATTCAAGTTTATGTGTGTAGCGCTTTCACGATGCAAATCGTTGCTTTGCATTATATTTGGTAATAGCTAATCAGTGGTGACTATCTCAAGCTGATGTCCACATGGCAGAAATGTACAGTAAAAATCAAGCAGTTAATGTCGTGTTCCTGTGGCTCAGTGGTTAGAGCATTGCATTAGCAGCGCAAAGGTTGTGGGTTCGATTCCCAGGGAACACACATGCTGACAATACATGTATAACCTGAATGCACTGTAAGTCGCTTTGGATAAAAGCGTTTGCTAAATGCATAAATGTAAATGTAATCAAACAGACAACAACAATCCTCCGTTTTCACAGACAAGGCTGAAATGCATGTTTGAGCTATCTCAACTGAAAATATATCAGTGCCATTGCTGTGTCTCAAGATGCACACCTGTAACTGTCACGGTCGTGTAGCGGGAAGGATGCGGGGGACGAGAGGTAAATAATGGGATTTTAATCATAGAACACAGGATACACAACTGCATAGAAGAGTGAACGACCAAGACTCGAAACTCAGGGCTATTAACCACATAGAACATAATCAGGGAAGACAGCAACAGGTGAGGAGTAATCAAACACAGACGGGGACTAATTAACTAATGATGACAGGAAAACCAAATATGGGCACGGAAACACAAGACACAGGGAAACAAAGTCTGACAGTAACGTTTTCTTCTAAGGCATTTGTATAAAAGCTGCTTAAATACCTTAATTAAACTTAGGCCTTGTCCTGGCTTAAGCTAAGCCCTGTCTGTGAAACAGGGCCAATGATTATGTTTTATATTAAACATATAAACATATTAAACTAGTGATGCAGCAAAAAACTTACAATTCTTCAAACACTGAATTGACTGAAAATATTTCCATTTAAAAAAAATATTTATTTGATATTCGGTCTTGTTTGGTAAGGTGGTAAGTGATAACGTGTTTTATCTTCAATTAGTGTCATCTTGGCTTCAGCGGCACAAAATATTGTGTAATATTATACAAATATTTTTATATATTTTTACAAATTTTATTTTTAGTATTCTATATGCTTTCATAATTTGAATTTATTTATTTATATTTTAATTTTAATTTTAGTGCTTTAACTTAAACAAATATTATTTCAATAAGTTGCCAAGGTAACATTTCTATTTTTCTCTGTAATATTTGTATTTAGTTTGATGTAAGCTCTGTTTAAATGAATTAGCAGGATTTGAAATAGTTAAGTAGTTACTAACCCTGATGCACGTCACATCAACTACTAATGTGAACTATTTTTGTCAATATATTCCATCATTAACGGCTTTTACATTAAATATAGTTACATGTACAAATATGTAACATGTTCTAATGCACGCTTTTTTTTCTAACGCAGTACATGTTTTGAAATTACAAAAAAGTTTATTTTTACTAGAATATACTACTTCAGTCTTTCCACTTCAACACGTCACGTTTAATACAATGTGTTACTTGCAGTTTCTTTGTAATTAATTATGAAACTTACAAGCAATTTCTCAGACAATACAGTTTCCACAGCTATTGATCATGCTATTGGATGTTAAAGCTCTCATTTCTATTCTGTTGTTCACATTTTTAACTGAGAAACCAAACAAATTGAATTGCATTTACTTCCAAAACATTGTCATGAAATATTTGCAGAAACCTCAGACTGTATTTTCATGCATATATTAGTGCAGTTTCCACCCAGTTGCAGTCTGAAATTATATATATCTCAATTATAAGAAGTAAAACATCAACTTATATAATAGTGTATGGATTATTAGTGCTGTCAAATGATTAATCGTTTCCAAAACAAATTTTTTTTTACATAATATATGTGTAGGGATTCTGTATATTAGTTATGTATATAAATACACACACATGCATGTATATATTTTTGAAAAATGTTCTGTTTATAGAATAAATATATTTATATGCAATATATATATTATGAAGATAAATGTATATATGTAAATATTTTCAAAATATATACTGTATGTGTGTGTAGTTATATATGCATAATAAATATACACAGTACACATTATTATGTAAAATAATGCGAAAATTGGATGCGATTAATCATTTGATTGCATTAGTATGGATGCAAATATCGAGCATATTTTTGCAGAAAATGCAATTAAATGTGAAAACTCAGCTAAAGTCATATTTTTGAGATTGACTATTTTCTGCATAAAATCATATTGTAAAGTATATTCTTGGTATCTTTAATATTGACCGGGTAAGGCCATGTCAAAGATTGAAATCCTAGTGAAATGATTGCTTGTAATCAGATTCGTAGACGTTAGCCTGGTTTTTACAGAGAGGGTCACAGATGTCCTTGGTTTCTCAGCTAAAGATGTAACCCTTCGCTCTAAGCAGCTGAGCTGGACAGTGGCATGTAACAGACTCGGTGTCCTCCTCAGGTGGCACGTGGCGGGCCGGAGCGACTGCTCCAGTAAATGCGGTCCGGGTTACCGTACGCTGGACGTGCTGTGCATGCGCTACAGTCAGAGCGAGAGGCTGAGCGAGCGCACGGAGACCCGAGCCTGCGCAGACCTGGTCAAACCGCAGACGCGCGAGACATGTCACGGGGACTGTCTGCTGAAGAGCTGGCAGTACAGCGCCTGGACTCAGGTGACTACCCCAGAGCCTCCCATATTCTTCATAATAATACAAATCAAATATACTGTGTGTATACAGTCAAAACATTCAATTATTCAGACACCTGATATCATTTGATATTGTTTACTAGTGGGTGCAGGACACTATAGTTCATTTATGTGAGTGAGAATAACCCAGTCTCATAAACGTACAAGATTGTTAACTGTAAAACATCCATATTCTCATCACCCGTATTGCTGCTTTGTGTACATACCCTGAACAACCCGTTTGCACATCCCTCTTGTTCATATTACTATTTATTAAGCCCCAGTATACTGGTTTTTGCACATCTTATTGTTTTGCACTTTTTATTCCATTGCACATTTTAATCTTATTTCTCTTTTTTTACCATATATATGCTCTTGTGTTGTTACTTTTATATAATTTTTATTTTTATTATTTTGCACTGTCCACTGAGCGGACCTGATTTCACTTACATTTCACTTCTGATTATACCCTGTATAATTTATTATGTGACAAATAAAGAAACCTTGACCTTGACCTTGAGGATAGAAAAATATAGTGAACTGTGAGATTATATCCCAAAATTATTCATACAGTGGACTACCAGTAAAAAAAATAATTGAATTGCTAAAGCGATCTTTTTACACACAGACTGAACAAAACGAAGCATTTCTTGGTGATTGGAGCTAAATTGGTTTTATCTAATTGTGTATTAAATTTAATATCTGACAGCTATTCAGCCGAATTCATTTCATACCTTTCTATCAAAGTTATCTGACATCATCAAGATGAATTTGTTCAGATGCAGTTGAATTCTTACACAGAAGGATTGTGTGCTGTATTGTAATGTGATGTGCGTGTGGTTGCAGTGCTCGGAGAGCTGTGGACACGGCGTCCGGACGCGGCAGGCGTACTGTATGAACAATCTGGGTCACAGGCTGGTGGAGCGAGAGTGCATCGAGCAGCACCGGGTCCTGAGCGAACCCTGCAACGACGTGCCCTGTCCCGACTGGAGCGCCAGCGCCTGGAGCGAGGTACTGACCGAAGCACCATCACATCATCATCACGGTTATTAGAGAGGAATAAAACCATTACAACTTTTCCATTACTTGCCCTCGTGCTGGGGGACGCTACTCCGACACCACGGTTATGCAACCATTAAAGACTTTTCTGTTAACAAAAATAGCATAAAAAATATATATCCAATTCTCATTTTCAACTTGATTAAACTAAATAAGACTATTAAGAATAAACACTGTAATATACAATATCTGTAATATAGAAAACTGATAAAAATGACAAAACTCAATGAAATTACTGTAACTTTAAATTTAAAGTTGTTTTTAAAAAATCTAATTCTAAATATTAACAAAAATCATTAATGTTACTAAAATAATGCAGCAGATTAATCGCATCCAAAATATATTTTTTCTTTACATAGTATATTTGTGTGTATTGTGTATATTTATTGTGTATATATAATTGAACACGCATGCATGTATATTTTTGATCATTTTTTTGTCTATATATTCAATGTATTTATGTATATTATAAATTATATGAATATAAATATATGCATTTAATACATGTAAATATTTTTAAAATACATACTGTATGTGCTTTATATATATATATAATAAATGTGATCTAATAAATATACAATATATTTATTGATCTAATAAATATAAGCTATATTTTATATCTAATAAATATACAATATATATATTGATCGAATAAATTATTTAATAAATATACGTTATATTTAATATATCTAATAAATATATAATATATTTATTCATATAATAAATATACTCTTTATTTATATCTAATAATTACCCATATTTGACAAATGACCCAAATAATGAAACCACTAATAAAACTGACAAAAATAGAACAAATAACTAAAACTTTATATAAAAGTAAAGAGAAAACTTAAAATTAAGCTTAAAACTTCACCTTAAAATTAACAAAAATATATATATAAAAAAAGAAAAATAATATATATATTTATATTCATATGATTTAACGTATATAAACGTATTTTTTTCTCAGACTTATACATGCATGTGTATGTATTTATATATGTATTATAAATATACACAGTACACACTCATATATTATGTCAAAAAACTTCAATATTGGATGCGATTAATCGTTTGACAGCAATAATTTAAGTTTCTCTCAATCCACAACATGTTGTCAGACTTTGTCTTCCTCTGCCTTTGTTTCCTCACCCTTATATGGTCCTTCCTGTTCCCCATCATTAGTTAATTAGTCTCCGTCTGTGTCTTGATTGTGTCCCAGGTGTCTCCAGTTATGTCTCCCTATATATAGTCTGTTCTGCCCCATGTTACCTGTGCATTATTGTAAATGTCATGTGTCAAACTTGTTTGGATGTTCTTCCCCGTGTTCCTGTGTCTCCTCCGTTCGTCATCCATTAAATACCCTGTTTGTTACATCCTCGTCTCCTCGTTCCTGGCTCCCCCGTGCAGCACCGTGACAGAATAATCCACCATAATAGGAAAGTAGCGGCGCCCCTCCTCCCTCGTTTAGTTTTTTCCGTTTTGTGAAAAGTTTTTTGTTTACCTTTTTCTCTCCTTCGCGACGATGGAATTCACCGCCGTTCGCAGCTCACCGAGCCTGGCGTTCGCGGGAAGTCTGCCGCTGTTAGCGGAGGAGTGCCGCCGCCGCCCGCAGCTCATCCTGGTTTGCCGTTCGCGGAGGACCTTAGCCGCCATCCGTGGCTTGCCAGGCCCGCCGTTCACGGGAAATCAGCCGCTGTTCGCGGCGAGCTCGAGCCCGCTGGTGTCTCTGCTGGCCCCGCCCAGCTCATCTTCGTCTCCGCTGGTCCCGTCCAGCTCATCTTCGTCTCCGCTGGTCCTGCCCAGCTCATCTTCGCTGGTCCCGCCCAGTTCCGCGCTACCCGAGCGCCCCCAGGTACCCCTGGGCTTGTTAGTGAATTATGAGGGGATGGTTTGGAGCCCAGCCCCAGAGCCTGCTCCTCGCCAGCGCCCTCCGGTGCCTGCTCCTCGCCAGCGCCCTCCGGTGCCTGCTCCTCGCCAGCGCCCTCCGGTGCCTACTCCTCGAAAGTGCACTCAAGTTCCTCCGCTGGTCCTGCCCAGCTCATCTTCATCGCCGCTGGTTCCGTCCAGCCCTTCAGAGCACCCACGAGAGTCAGAGCCGCCCGAGCGCCTACGAGAGTCAGAGCCGCCCGAGTGCCCACGTGAGTCAGCGCTTCCAGAGCACCCCCAAGAGTTGGTCCTGTCCAGCTCACCTTTGCCTCCGCTGGTCCCGTCCAGCTCACCTTGGCCTCCGCTGGTCCCGTCCAGCTCACCTGGGCCCACGCTGGTCCCGCCCAGCTCACCTGGGCCTCCGCTGGTCCCGTCCAGCTCACCTTTGCCTCCGCTGGTCCCGTCCAGCTCACCTTTGCCTCCGGTGGTCCCGTCCAGCTTACCTTGGCCCACGCTGATCCCGTCCAGCTCACCTGGGCCTCCGCTGGTCCCGTCC
This sequence comes from Schizopygopsis pylzovi, assembly GCA_027422435.1. Taxonomy (NCBI): domain Eukaryota; kingdom Metazoa; phylum Chordata; class Actinopteri; order Cypriniformes; family Cyprinidae; genus Schizopygopsis; species Schizopygopsis pylzovi. The sequence goes on along the minus strand of CM049837.1, from coordinate 1,335,200 downwards.
AGCTCACCTTTACCTCCGCTGGTCCCGTCCAGCTCCCCTTGGCCTCCGCTGGTCCCGTCCAGCTCACCTTGGCCTCTGCTGGTCTCGTCCAGCGCCCCTTCTGCGCTTCCTGAGTGCCCCCGAGGCTCTGCGCGACCCGAGTGCCCGCGAGAGTCAGCGCTACCCGAGCGCCCACGAAAGTCTGCGCTTCCAGAGCGCCCCCAAGAGTTGTTCCTCTGCAGCTCACCTGAGCCTCCGCTGGTCCCGTCCTGCTCACCTTGGCTCACGCTGGTCCCGTCCAGCTCACCCTTACCTCCGCTGGTCCCGTCCAGCTCACCTTTCCCTCCGCTGGCCCTGTCCAGCTCGCCTTCCACGGCTCCTGAGCGCCCCCCTGAGATGGGGAGCTTCGCCAAGAAAATTTTTGAGGGGGGCTACCCTCTGTGGCCGCCGGAGTCCCCGGATCCGCCGTGGCCGCCTGAGTCCCTGGATCCGCCGTGGCCGCCTGAGTCCCCGGATCCGCCGTGGCCGCCTGAGTCCCCGGATCCGCCGTGGCCGCCTGAGTCCCCGGATCCGCCATGGCCGCCTGAGTCCCCGGATCCGCCCTGGAGGCCACCTATCCGGTCTCCAAGTCCTTGAGGCCTCCAGAGCGCCCACCCCCCCTCCCCTTTCGATGTCATACGGCGCGGGACGCGCCTATTGGAAGCGGGGGGTAATGTCAGACTTTGTCTTCCTCTGCCTTTGTTTCCTCACCCTTATATGGTCCTTCCTGTTCCCCATCATTAGTTAATTAGTCTCCGTCTGTGTCTTGATTATGTCCCAGGTGTCTCCAGTTATGTCTCCCTATATATAGTCTGTTCTGCCCCATGTTACCTGTGCATTATTGTAAATGTCATGTGTCAAACTTGTTTGGATGTTTTTCCCCGTGTTCCTGTGTCTCCTCCGTTCGTCATCCATTAAATACCCTGTTTGTTACATCCTCGTCTCCTCGTTCCTGGCTCCCCCGTGCAGCACCGTGACACATGTGCTTTCAGAACAGAACCGGAATAATACATAATAGTAAAATACAAACATTAATTATAGTGGCATTCATTATAAACTATGTTTATTATAAACGCAAATGTATTTGAAGTGAAACTGAAAGCAGCAGCGTGTCAGAAATGAACTTGTTCTCTGAATCGACGCCAGTCTAAGAGTGTTTTGCAGGCTTGACATCAGTTGCATATTTACAGTAAGTTCATTTACTGTAAATACATGTGACTTACTTTGAGATTGAAGTAATGCAATCTGACTGACCCACCCTGACTAGAACCTAATGTCTGTGCTTCTGTTCACATCAGTGTCTGGTGACGTGCGGGAAGGGCACCAGACACCGACAGGTGCTTTGCATTCTGGGAGATGAGGAGGTGGATGAGCAGCGCTGCGACCCGAACACCAAACCCTCGGCGGTGGGCGGCTGTGAGCTTCCCGAATGTGCGTCCTGGCAGGTCGGAGCCTGGAGTCCGGTGAGAAACACACGCTCGCTCGGTTGCTTTGTCAGGTTCTGTCAGCAGACGTTCTGATTGGGATTGATGTGTTTTAGTGCACGGTGAGCTGCGGTCAGGGCTATCAGAGGCGTGCGGTCAGGTGTGTGTCAGGAGCTTACGGCCAGACGGGGGACGATAGGGATTGTAACGCAGCCGCCAGACCTCGAGACAGTCAGGTGAGCAAACACAAACACATTACCATTTACCATTTCTAATGTTTTTACTGAAAGACGTCTCTTCTGCTCGCAAAGGCTGCATTTATTTGATATATTATTACAATTTCATACAGCTGTTTTCTGTGTGAATGTCTGTTAAGCTGTAATTTATTTCTGTGATGCACAGCTGTATTTTCAGCATCATTACTCCAGTCTTCAGTGACACATGAAGATTCAAAAGTTTGGGGTCAGATAAAAAAAAATGTATACTTTTATTTAGCAACGATGCATTAAATTGATAAAAAGTGACAGCAAAGACATTTATAACATTACAACAGATTTTATTTTAAATAAACTATGTTCTTTTTAACTTTTTATTCATCTGTGAATCCTGAAAAAAATAAAATGTAAAGTTTCCACAATAATATTGGTCAGATTGATAATAATAATACATGTTTCTTGAGCAGTAAATCAGCATATTATTATGATTTCTGAAGATCATTTGACACTGAAGACTGGATTAATGATGCTGAAAATACAGATTTGATCACAAAAATACATTAAAATGTTATTTTAAATTGTAAAAATATTTCACATTTTTTACTGTATTTTTTTATCAAATAAATGCAGCCTGTGTGAGCAGAATTTACTTTTTAATTCATTATAGCAAATGTTAATGATTCCACAATTTTGACCAGCAGGGTATAATAACCAACATCGTCTCTTACCTTTGAATCTGACGTGTGTGTGTGTGTGCGCGTGCGTGCGTGCGTGCGTGTGTGTGTGTGTGTGTGTGTGTGTGTGTGTGTGTGTGTCTCTGGTCTCTCTCTCTCTCTCTGTGTGTGTGTGTGTGTGTGTGTGTGTGTGTGTGTGTGTGTGTGTGTGCGCGTGTGTGTGTGTGTGTGTGTGTGTGTGTGTGTGTGTGTGTCTGTGTGTGTGTACGTGTGTGTGTGTGTAGTGTGTGTGTGTGTGTGTGTGTGTGTGTGTGTGTGTGTGAGTGTGTGTGTGTGTGCGCGGGTGTGTGTGTGTGTGTGTGTGTGTGTGTGTGTGTGTGTGTGTGTGTGTGTGTGTGTGTGTGTGTGTGTGTGTGTGTGAGCAGGACTGTGAGTTGTCAGCTTGTCCTCGTGCAGTGTCAGTGTTTAACACACCCAGACCAGCAGAAGCGGGTCCGAGACACACACAGTGGAGATACGGCTCATGGACAAGCGTGAGTACACCTGAGAAAAAGTTGATCGTTAATCGAAAAAACATTCTGGTCGCCTAGTAGTCGCTCATTTTAAGCATTAGTCGACTAATTGCATGTTTATTATTTGTTATTATATTATTATATAAAGATAAGCAATTTAGACCATAATAGTGCGCTTTTAATTGCCTAAATAGCCTAATAAGTGCTTAAGCACATGCATAAAGCTTGCCACAGCCCCTCGGCAGAAGTAATGATTATGAATGTGTCAGGGAAAAACAGTAAGGAGGCTGCATTAATATTTTTTTGTTCTTGGTTTAAGAGATGAATTCGGCGACACTGACTCGTCATCTCCGCAGCTGTATGCATGCTTCATATGGATTACATAATCAAAATAATATTTGTTTGTAGACATTTCACTCTCTAAAGATATATTTGTTCATGTCTGTAAGGAAACGATACAGAGTTTGTCAGAAAGCGCACCCTGTTTGCTTTCATTATTTTACAAAAGCACAATGTTTTGTTGTTATTGTGAATGCACACAAATAAACTTAGTCTTTTCAGATTCAAAAGATGTATTACGGGTTATCTGTATGACCAAAAATGACAGCTGAGCTCCCACACTCCTCACAGACACATTTTACTAGATTAACATCAGATTGAGCAGCCATGTAAAGTTGCTGCTACTAACATATTTCAGATGATAAGCCATATTTGAGTTCGATGAATGATAGGCGAGCATTAGGATGAGCGCTGGATGTTTCAATTTTTTGCTCGTCTAAAGCTTAGTCCACTATTAGGGGGCAGCCCTAGTAGATAGGTGTTTATGCGTTGTGTGTGTGTGTGTGTGTGTGTTTCAGTGCTCGGTGTCATGCGGCGAGGGCCGGCGGGAGCGCTATGTCAGCTGTAGAGATGCTCAGGGCGGCGTCGCTGAAGAGTCGTCCTGCGCTCATCTTCCTCGTCCTCCAGACTCCTCCGTGTGTTTCAGTGCCTGCGGTCAGTGGAGGGAAGGAGAATGGACACCAGTGAGTCAAACACAGTCCTGCATGCTCTACATAGAGAAACATACACCACACAAACACACATTGCAGATGCTTGGTCCTGGTGTACATGTTTAGCATGCATTGCTGTATGTCGAAAGAGTCTGTGTCATTAAACTAGATGCTTTTATTTTGTTAGCTTCTAGAAAGATGTTGTTTTATTCATATTTGTATGAGTCTTTAGTGTTGTAGTTTCATATTTTTATTTTAGTTGTAGTCATTTTATTGTTTTTGTCAATATTTTTGTCAACAATTCTATTTAGCTTTATTTATTTTTACTATGTTGTTATTTTTAATTTGTTGTCATTTTAGTGCCTCAGCTTTACCATTTAGTTGCCAAAGTAAAAAATTTCATTTTTTTTAAGTTATTTTTTATTTAATTGTTGTGTAGAATTTCTGTCATTAAGTTATTTTATTTTTTATATTTGTATAAACTAGCTTTATTTAAGTTAGTTGCCAAAGCAAAATTGTAAATTTTTAAAAAAGTTATTTTATTAAATTTTTCGAGTATTGTGTAGAGTTTCTGTCATTAAGTTATTTTATTTTATTAATTTTTGTTTTTTTTAGTTTTGTGTAGATTTTCTGTCATTAAGTTATTTTATTTTATTAATTTTTGTTTTTTTAGTTTTGTGTAGATTTTCTGTCATTAAGTTATTTTTTTATTTTATTTTTTGAGTTTTGTGTAGAGTTTATTTCATTAAGTTATTTTGTATTTTATTTTTGTAAATTTTGTGTAGAGTTTCTCTCAAGTTATTTTATTTTTTATTGTATTTTTTAGTTTTGTGTAGAGTTTCTGTCATTAAGTTATTTTATTTTTTATAGTATTTTTTTAGTTTTGTGTAGAGTTTCTGTCATTAAGTCATTTTTTTTAGTTTTGTGTAGAGTTTCTGTGATTAAGAATTTTATTTTATTAATTTTTGTTTTTTAGTTTTGTGTAGATTTTCTGTCATTAAGTTATTTTTTATTTTATTTTTGTAAATTTTGTGTAGAGTTTCTCTCATTAAGTTATTTTATTTTTTATTGTATTTTTTTAGTTTTGTGTAGAGTTTCTGTCATAAAGTATTTTTTTTGTGTAGAGTTTGTCATTAAGTAATTTTTTTATGAGTTTTGTGTAGTGTTTCTGTCATTAAGTTATTTTATTTTATTTTTTTTTTTTTTAGTTTTGTATAGAGTTTCTGTCATTGGGTTATTTTATTTTTGTAATGTTTTTTTTAGTTTTGCGTAGAGTTTATGTCATTAAGTTATTTATTTATTTTTAGTTTTTTTAGTTTTGTCATTAGGTTATTTTTTATTTTATTTTTTTTGTGTAGAGTTTCTGTCAAGTTATTTATTTATTTATTTTTGTGTAGTGTTTCTGTTATTAAGTTATTTATTTACTAGATTTATTTCAGCTTTTTATTTTTTTAATAAAATTTTTTTTAGGTTTAGTTTAGTGTAATTTTTCTCATCAAGTTTATTTTTCACTATGATGTTTCTGACAATAAGGAGCTACTAGATTATTAAAACATAATTTGTTTGTTCAAAAATCTTTAAAAACATTCTGCATTGTAGAATTTCTTTTAATAAAAAAACGTTTTTATTTATTTGTTTTCCCCTGTACTCCCCCACTTGGTTTTGTTCTGTAATGTTGTATTTTTGTTTAAATTTATGATACAAAGTTAACATTAAGCTGGTAAAAGAGGAAAATGCAGTGCCACATAAAATTGCACAAATACAAACATTCTGAAAATGCACACATTTTTTATCACACAAATATTAGGCAACATTTTAAACTGAAATTAAAATCAATACACTAACTAAAGAAAGTTATTGCAGTGCATCTTTGTGGCCAGGTCTTGCTCATTTTAAGCTGTGGTGCCTGAAGAGGTGGTCCAGGCTGATTGTGTGCTGATTGTGGCGTGTGTTTTTGCTCCAGTGCTCGGTGTCGTGTGGCGTGGGTCGCTCCACGCGCCGGCTCGTGTGCATGAGCTACCATCATCAGCTGGACGAGTCGTTCTGTGACCCAGACGAGCGTCCCAGCGCTGAGCAGGAGTGTGCGGCCGCCCCCTGCCAGTCCTCCTACCACTGGCCCAACAACCAGCCCCACCTGCCCTACGACCCCGGACAGCACAGCTGGAACGTCCCTTCTGCAGAGAACCAGTGGAGGACGGGGCCCTGGGGAGCCGTGAGTGCCCTCTCACTTACTCTGCTTCATCTTAACCATACATATTAACATTTATACACAAAACAAGTATACAGAAATGATGTATAAAATACTATATCTGAAATGTATAGTTGAGTAAAAATGTATTTGAATTTTGTATGCGTGTATATATATATATATAGTGTGTGTGTATTTTTTTATAAAATAATTGTTAAATGTATTAATATTAATGAATAAGGGCGCATGTGTGTATATATGTGTATATATATATATATATATAGCAATTTATTAAATTCATTAAATTACATGTAATTAAAATGTATGTATATATATATATATATATATATATATATCTGTATATATATATATATTTAAATTAGTGGTGGGCCGTTATCGGCGTTAACGTGCTGCGTTAACGTGAGACTCTTATCGGCGATAAAAAAAATATCGCCGTTAATCTATTCTCAAAGTTGGGTTGGGAGCTGGGTCTATACTACGCAAGCTATGATGACTTTCACCCTGATATTTTAGCGCGGATGTATACCTAGCCGAATTGCACTGTAGGGGGCGAGAACGAGTCTTCGAACTAGAGGCTCGCAGTCCGTGATGGACAGATTGTTAACGGCTGGTCTGTGTGGTAATACAATCGGGCAGGACATCCAAACGCTCATCTATCATTCATCAACCTCAAATATGGCTTTTCATCTGAAAGATGTATGTAGTAGCAACTTTACATGGCCGCTCAATATGATGTTAACCTAGAGAAATGTGCGCTATTGAAGTGTTTGTGTGGAAGCGCGTTTGCTGCAGGACAGGCTCCGGTGCGCTCACTTGCTCTTAAAATCTCCGTCATTTTTGGTCATACAGATAAAAGTAGCCTAATACATCTTTCGAATCTGTAAAGACTCTACGTTTATTTGTGTGCACTCAGAATAACAACGAAACGTTGCGCTTTTAAGCAAACAGGATGCGCTTTAGGTCTCATGTGAACTTGAGAATTCACTCCCGTGTCACCCTCTGATTCGAACCTGTGTGTATGCCTAACGTTACTGTGAAATTACCACATCAGACGTGACGTGCTAACATGGATGCAGCTATGAAGCCGCCGGGTTTGCTTCAGGGAAAATGTATTTTTAAGAAGCTTCCCAATGGAAACTGTAAACAGTTCATCACGACCTCTTATGTAGGCTTACAGTTCAAAATTCATGTTTAACTGAATAAACAGTTAGTAAACACAAGTACATCTTATTGAACATAGTTTATTTTCATCACCAATTATCATAGTAGAACAGCTTTCTCAAGCAGTTTGTGATGCATTTTGGAAACAGGAGATGAGCCCCTGGTCTAATACGCCACCTGGCTTGAGAAACCCGTTCTCAAAGACTTACTTTTAGTCATTATTTGGGTAGCACACATATTCTGAATGCCTTCGGCAGAATTCAAATGAGCCATTTTAATCTAGATTAATCTGCAATTCTTTAACCAAATGAAATCTTTAATTCTAAATTTTTCTATTTTTTTCGGTTCGTTGTTTGTTGGTAACAAATCGAAAAAAACCCAAATTTAGAAAGTTTCTCTAATTTATGAATATGTAATTTAAAAAAAAAAAATGGTCCAAAAATTTAAAGTTTTAGAATTAAAATACCAAAAATTTTTTTTTATTTTTAATTTGGTTTTCCGGCTAATGGATTAAAAATTAAATTCTTTTTTTTTTTTTATACAAAAAAATTTAAAAATTAAAATATTTTTAACATCTTTTTTTTTAAAGAAAAATAAATTTTTAAGAAATGATTTAATAAACAATTCATCAAATTTTAAAAATTATAAAAAAAAAATTATTAATTTTGGGATTAAGTTTAAAAAAATTTTATTTATTTATTTTATTACAAAAATTTTAATAAGTAAAAATTTTTTATAATAAACTTAATTTTTTTATTAATACAAAAACCAAAGTTACCAATGGCAAATTTTTTCAAAATGTTATTAACCAAAAAATTTATAATTTTTTTAATTTATTGTTTTTCCAGAATTTAGTTCGGAATTTCGGTCGGGGTTGGCAACCCACGCCCGAGGGGCGGTCCTAGACTTATAACTTATAACTTATAACTTATAACTATATAACTTATAACTTATAACTTATAATTATAACTTATAATTATAACTTATAACTTATAACTTATAACTTATAGACTTATAACTTATAACTTATAACTTATAACTTAGGTTTTTTATTTTTTTAAAAAAATTATACAATTTTTTATTATGTTAATATTAAAAATTTTTTATTTTAAATTTTTCTTAAATTAATAAATATATTATTTTTTTTTCAAAGGTTTTATTATTTAAATTAATTAATTAAAATTAATATTTAAAATTTAATTTATCAAATAGAAATAAATTTTTTTTTTTTAATTTTTAATTTTTTTAATTTTTATTAATTTATTTTTTTTTTTTTAATTTTCATAAAAAATAATAATTCAAAACAATTAAAAAAATTTAAATTTTTTATATTTTTTACAAATTAAATTTAAGAAATTAAAAAAAAATAATTTTTTTTTTTTTTTGTTATATATATAATAATAATTTAATCAATAAAAAAAAAAACAAAAAAAAAAATATAGTTTTTAAGGTACGGGGCCGGTAACCGAACGCGACCCCCCGGACGCCACCAAGCCCCGAGAAGGGAATAATACGGGATTGTTTATTTTTGTTTAATTACTTTATAAAAAATAATTTATTTACGCCCTTTCTTTTTTAAATCCTTTTTGAAAAAACCCCCCTTCCTCCTAAATTTTGTTAATTAAGGCATAAGTTCACTGATAACCAATATTTTCGTAAAAAGTCCTGGGACTTGTGGTAAAGTTACTAAAGCCAATGGGGGATTTAATTAAAATTAAAAATATTGTATTTTAAAAAAATAATAATTTTTTAAATAAAGAAAATTAAAAAAAAATAATAAAAAATTTAAAAAAAAAAAACATTTTAGATCGTTAACGTGAGACTCTTATCGGCGATAAAAAAAATATCGCCGTTAATCTATTCTCAAAGTTGGGTTGGGAGCTGGGTCTATACTACGCAAGCTATGATGACTTTCACCCTGATATTTTAGCGCGGATGTATACCTAGCCGAATTGCACTGTAGGGGGCGAGAACGAGTCTTCGAACTAGAGGCTCGCAGTCCGTGATGGACAGATTGTTAACGGCTGGTCTGTGTGGTAATACAATCGGGCAGGACATCCAAACGCTCATCTATCATTCATCAACCTCAAATATGGCTTTTCATCTGAAAGATGTATGTAGTAGCAACTTTACATGGCCGCTCAATATGATGTTAACCTAGAGAAATGTGCGCTATTGAAGTGTTTGTGTGGAAGCGCGTTTGCTGCAGGACAGGCTCCGGTGCGCTCACTTGCTCTTAAAATCTCCGTCATTTTTGGTCATACAGATAAAAGTAGCCTAATACATCTTTCGAATCTGTAAAGACTCTACGTTTATTTGTGTGCACTCAGAATAACAACGAAACGTTGCGCTTTTAAGCAAACAGGATGCGCTTTAGGTCTCATGTGAACTTGAGAATTCACTCCCGTGTCACCCTCTGATTCGAACCTGTGTGTATGCCTAACGTTACTGTGAAATTACCACATCAGACGTGACGTGCTAACATGGATGCAGCTATGAAGCCGCCGGGTTTGCTTCAGGGAAAATGTATTTTTAAGAAGCTTCCCAATGGAAACTGTAAACAGTTCATCACGACCTCTTATGTAGGCTTACAGTTCAAAATTCATGTTTAACTGAATAAACAGTTAGTAAACACAAGTACATCTTATTGAACATAGTTTATTTTCATCACCAATTATCATAGTAGAACAGCTTTCTCAAGCAGTTTGTGATGCATTTTGGAAACAGGAGATGAGCCCCTGGTCTAATACGCCACCTGGCTTGAGAAACCCGTTCTCAAAGACTTACTTTTAGTCATTATTTGGGTAGCACACATATTCTGAATGCCTTCGGCAGAATTCAAATGAGCCATTTTAATCTAGATTAATCTAGATTAAAAAAATTAATCTATGCCCACCCCTAATTAAAATGTATATATACACTGAAAGTTATATTTTTGATATGTCAGTATCAAGCAGACAGACTGATATTGATATATATTTATTTAATGTTTACATATAAATTGTAACATTCATATATACTCTGAAAGTTATACTATGTACTGAAATATATGTGTGTCTTTAAAAACACTAATATTTTAATAACTTTGCGAGATCTAATTTTCAGCGCTTCAAAAATGAAATATTAGTTTTTCACACAGTTCATTAAAATTTTTGGTTAATAAATTGATTGTGTAAATTCACCTGTAGCATTTAAAAAAAGCTTGATTTTAATTTTTTGGGTTTTATTTTCAATTAATCATTCAAAATATTGTATATTTTGAATATACAAAAGAATATTAATTTATATACTTTTTATTTAAAATATAAAAAATTATTGATTTTAGTTTTTAGTGTTTTATTTACAATTATTTAATGTAAATAGTATATATTTTTAATATACAAAATAATTTGAATATATATTTTTAATTAAAATAGAAAAATATTATTATATAAATATATTTATTTAAATATTTTTATATACAAATTCATCAGATTGATCAATTAATTAATCAGATATTGGCCATAACATAACATCTTATTGTATCAGCCAGAGTTTTAATATCAAGTCATCCCTAAAATTACGGCATGACTATAATATCTACATATGATCAAATCTAGATATTATACCGCATTGACTGATTGAGTGCATGCTCGTTATAAATGTCTGCTGAGCTCGTTCTCGTCTCACATGTGTTCGTCCTCTTACAGAATGCATGAGTCAAACGTTTCATATTTCATGCTCATCGTTAGCCGTTCTATCATCTGACTGCAATTTGCTTCATTAGCACATGAGCTCGTTAGCTTTGATCCGCTGCTGCATGCTGGGATTGCATGAGTTCCAGAGTGTGTGAGGCTTTCATACTGGACTTTATTACTGTGGTTTGTGGGATTATATGAAGATAATGCCATGTAATACACGCTATAAAGACACATATATTGCCAGAGGAACACAAACTCATAAGAAAGTCATGTGACGTCAACCTCCCGCTGATATATGTGTGAGAAAACGAGTCCTTTAACGGCTCTGAACGATAATGACTCAACAGGTCATTACTGTACGTTTATAGATACAGAGCCATTACCATATATTACTCAATCACTGATGCAATGTGTGTTTCATATTACAGTACAGAGAATTAGTGGTGAAATGTGTTCAATTGGCATTGAAATAGTTTCTTAATAAAAAAAAAATAATGCATTCGGGTCTGTTCTGACCCAAATAAATACATACACATTTATTAAAACTGCATGGTTTTTAGTAAGGTGATGCAACTTTGCAAAAACATTAAGACCCTCTAAATATGCATAATCAAATTTTTTCAGATTTTTGACAATCATTTTTTAAGAGATATAACATGTTTCGTGTTCGGGTCATTTTTGACCCGGGTATGTACCGAGCACTGTTGAGTCAGAAATACTTATCTGGGAAGTTATATTAGCGTCTAAAAAATTAGCAAAATATATTTAGCCTTTTTCACATATTTCACACACTTTTGAGACTGATTTTTGTAGATAAATGTGAATATGTGCATCTATTGATGAACCACTGCAGTATAAAAAAATAATAACTTTATTAATCTGAAAGTGAAAGTTTATACAAGTAAAATTAATGTATTTTATTTGACATACAGTCAAGCCATAATGTATTCAGACACCTTCATCATTTCTCACATTATCAGTTTATTCGCTATAGTTTATAAAATGGTAATAAAATAGAATTAAGTGCATCAGAGCAAATTGATTTTGATTATAGAAAGGTATGAAATGAATTCGGCTGAATAGATGTTCTATTTAATACACAATTAGATAAAACCAAATTTAGCTCCAATTACCAAGAAATGCTTCGTTTAGTTCAGTCTGTGTGTAAAAAAGATCACTTTAGCAATTAAAGAAAAACACGCTCAGCTCAAAGTGTCTGAATCATTTTAATCTATTTGAAGAATTTTTGGGGTAACACTTTGCAATAAGGTTCATTAGTTAACAACATGAGTAAATATGATCTAATAATGATCAATACTTCTACAGCATTTATTAATCTTAGTTCATGATAATTTCAGCATTCACTAATGCATTATTACAATCACAAGCTGTGTTTGTTAACATTAGTTAATGCACCGTGAACTAACATGAATGAACAACTGTATTTTCATTAACTAACATTAACAAGGATTAATAAATAGTGTAGTAAATGCATTGTTCGTGTTAGTTAATACATTAACTAACGTTAACAAATGACACCTTATTGTAAACAGTTTACTTTATTTTGCAATTCTCGCTTACATAAATTAACTATAGAGTCCTGCACACAATAATAAAACATATACGTGTCCCTGCAGCACAAAAGCAGTCATAAGCAGCAGCTATATTTGTAGTAATAGCCAACAATACATTGTATGGGTCAAAATTATAAGTTTTTCTGTTATGCCAAAAATGATTAGGATATTATGTTCTATGAAGATATTTAGTAAATGTCCTACCGTAAATGTATCAAAACTTAATGTTTGATTAGTAATATGCATAGCTAAGAACTTAATTTGCACATTTTTAAAGTTGATTTTCTCAATATTTAGGTTTTCTCAGATTTGTCCCGATCATAACAAGCCCGACATCAATGGAAAGCGTATTTGTTGCTGTATAGATCTCAAGACTCTCATGACTGGTTTAGTGCTCCAGGGTCACACGTGAAAGATGAGTGTTTGTGTTCAGTGCTCCAGCTCGTGTGACGGCGGCTTCCAGCGGCGGGTCGTGGTTTGTCAGGACGCAGACGGACGCAGCACCAATCACTGCGACGAGAGACTCAAACCCGACGAGTCCAAGAGCTGCGACTCCGGACCCTGTCCACACTGGAACTACGGCATCTGGGGCCAGGTCAGGCACATTCAGAGAGAGCGCTCATGCATCACCGACTGTTAACATGAGTAACCTTACACTTAACATGACTGTTAACATGAGTAACCTTACAGTTAACATGACTGTTAACATGAGTAACCTTACACTTAACATGACTGTTAACACGAGTAACCTTACACTCAACATGACTGTTAACATGAGTAACCTTACACTTAACATGACTGTTAACATGAGTAACCTTACAATTAACATGACTGTGAACATGAGTAACCTTACACTTAACATGACTGTTAACACGAGTAACCTTACACTTAACATGACTGTTAACATGAGTAACCTTACACTTAACTGTTAACATGAGTAACCTTACACTTAACATGACTGTTAACATGAGTAACCTTACACTTAACATGACTGTTAACATGAGTAACCTTACACTTAACATGACTGTTAACATGAGTAACCTTACACTTAACATGACTGTTAACATGAGTAACCTTACACTTAACATGACTGTTAACATGAGTAACCTTACACTTAACTGTTAACATGAGTAACCTTACACTTAACATGACTGTTAACATGAGTAACCTTACAGTTAACATGACTGTTAACATGAGTAACCTTACAGTTAACATGACTGTTAACATGAGTAACCTTACACTTAACATGACTGTTAACATGAGTAACCTTACACTCAACATGACTGTTAACATGAGTAACCTTACACTTAACGTGACTGTTAACATGAGTAACCTTACACTCAACGTGACTGTTAACATGAGTAACCTTACACTTAACATGACTGTTAACATGAGTAACCTTACACTTAACATGACTGTTAACATGAGTAACATTACACTTAACATGACTGTTAACATGAGTAACCTTACACTTAACATGACTGTTAACATGAGTAACCTTACACTTAACATGACTGTTAACATGAGTAACCTTACACTTAACATGACTGTTAACATGAGTAACCTTACACTTAACATGACTGTTAACATGAGTAACCTTACACTTACATGACTGTTAACATGAGTAACCTTACACTTAACATGACTGTTAACATGAGTAACCTTACACTTAACATGACTGTTAACATGAGTAACCTTACAGTTAACATGACTGTTAACATGAGTAACCTTACACTTAACATGACTGTTAACATGAGTAACCTTACACTTAACTGTTAACATGAGTAACCTTACACTTAACATGACTGTTAACATGAGTAACCTTACACTTACATGACTGTTAACATGAGTAACCTTACACTTACATGACTGTTAACATGAGTAACCTTACACTTAACATGACTGTTAACATGAGTAACCTTACACTTAACATGACTGTTAACATGAGTAACATTACACTTAACATGACTGTTAACATGAGTAACCTTACACTTAACATGACTGTTAACATGAGTAACATTACACTTAACATGACTGTTAACATGAGTAACCTTACACTCAACATGACTGTGAACATGAGTAACCTTACACTTAACATGACTGTGAACATGAGTAACCTTACACTTAACATGACTGTGAACATGAGGAACCTTACACTTAACATGACTGTTAACATGAGTAACCTTACACTCAACATGACTGTTAACATGAGTAACCTTACACTTAACATGACTGTTAACATGAGTAACCTTACACTTAACATGACTGTTAACATGAGTAACCTTACACATGACTGTTAACATGAGTAACCTTACACTTAACATGACTGTTAACATGAGTAACCTTACACTTAACATGACTGTTAACATGAGTAACCTTACACTTAACATGACTGTTAACATGAGTAACCTTACACTTAACATGACTGTTAACATGAGTAACCTTACACTTACATGACTGTTAACATGAGTAACCTTACACTTAACATGACTGTTAACATGAGTAACCTTACACTCAACATGACTGTTAACATGAGTAACCTTACACTTAACATGACTGTTAACATGAGTAACCTTACACTTAACATGACTGTTAACATGAGTAACATTACACTTAACATGACTGTTAACATGAGTAACCTTACACTTAACATGACTGTTAACATGAGTAACCTTACACTTAACATGACTGTGAACATGAGGAACCTTACACTTAACATGACTGTTAACATGAGTAACCTTACACTCAACATGACTGTTAACATGAGTAACCTTACACTTAACATGACTGTTAACATGAGTAACCTTACACTTAACATGACTGTTAACATGAGTAACCTTACACATGACTGTTAACATGAGTAACCTTACACTTAACATGACTGTTAACATGAGTAACCTTACACTTAACATGACTGTTAACATGAGTAACCTTACACTTAACATGACTGTTAACATGAGTAACCTTACACTTAACATGACTGTTAACATGAGTAACCTTACACTTACATGACTGTTAACATGAGTAACCTTACACTTAACATGACTGTTAACATGAGTAACCTTACACTCAACATGACTGTTAACATGAGTAACCTTACACTTAACATGACTGTTAACATGAGTAACCTTACACTTAACATGACTGTTAACATGAGTAACATTACACTTAACATGACTGTTAACATGAGTAACCTTACACTTAACATGACTGTTAACATGAGTAACCTTACACTTAACATGACTGTTAACATGAGTAACCTTACACTCAACATGACTGTTAACATGAGTAACCTTACACTCAACATGACTGTTAACATGAGTAACCTTACACTTAACATGACTGTTAACATGAGTAACCTTACACTTAACATGACTGTTAACATGAGTAACCTTACACTTAACATGACTGTTAACATGAGTAACCTTACACTTAACATGACTGTTAACATGAGTAACCTTACACTTAACATGACTGTTAACATGAGTAACCTTACACTTAACATGACTGTTAACATGAGTAACCTTACACTCAACATGACTGTTAACATGAGTAACCTTACAATTAACATGACTGTTAACATGAGTAACCTTACACTTAACATGACTGTTAACATGAGTAACATTACACTTAACATGACTGTTAACATGAGTAACCTTACACTCAACATGACTGTGAACATGAGTAACCTTACACTTAACATGACTGTGAACATGAGGAACCTTACACTTAACATGACTGTTAACATGAGTAACCTTACACTCAACATGACTGTTAACATGAGTAACCTTACACTTAACATGACTGTTAACATGAGTAACCTTACACTTAACATGACTGTTAACATGAGTAACCTTACACTTAACATGACTGTTAACATGAGTAACCTTACACTTAACATGACTGTTAACATGAGTAACCTTACAGTTAACATGACTGTTAACATGAGTAACCTTACAACTTAACATGACTGTTAACATGAGTAACCTTACACTTAACATGACTGTTAACATGAGTAACCTTACACTTAACATGACTGTTAACATGAGGTAACCTTACACTTAACATGACTGTTAACATGAGTAACCTTACACTTAACATGACTGTTAACATGAGTAACCTTACACTTAACATGACTGTTAACATGAGGTAACCTTACCACTTAACATGACTGTTAACATGAGTAACCTTACACTTAACATGGGTTGAGCTTCATTATTCACAGTGTAGAGTATGTATTTGATTTATTTAGTCATTTAGCAGACGCTTACAATAGAAGCAATCAAAGAATAGAATGTCATTTAATTACAATATCCATAAATATTATGTTTATTTTGAATCATTCTTAATTGGTTTAAATTATCATATTTGTTGTAACAAAATTATTTATATTTAACTTAATTGTATTCATTATTCAAATAATTGTGTATTATTTTGTATGCTCCACGATGTTTAACAAGTCAAGAGATACATTGATTATAAATATTACAAATAATATTATTTCATTCAGTAATATTTAATCATATTTTTTTTTTCATTACCAAAATGGACTATTCATATTTGTATTAACATTATTGAATCGTTTTTAATAATTATTTACGTAATAATATATTTTAAATATTAATTTAAAAAAATATTAATATAATAGTGCATTATTTGTGTTCAACAACTCAAGAGAAGTATTTATTATAAATATTGCATTTCAGTAATTCTGTACCGAAACAAGTTTCAATAAGGAAAATTAATAAATGTTATTATATTGTATTGATAAATTATATTTAATAATTATTATGTTTAAATACTTATTTTGTTATTATTTGCATAATAATATATTTTAATTATTATTTAATAACATATATATATGTGTGTGTGTTATATTTTATTATTATTACAATAATTGTGTATTGTATTATCATCCACAATGTTCAGTAAGTCAAGAAAAATACTGATTATAAATATTAAATATGATTCATTCATTACCAAAAAGACTCCAAACTTTAATTATTTTAAGTGAAAATAATAATAATAGATTTTAAATAATATGTTTTTATTATTAATTAATACATTTGTATTGTATTATTTCACAATCCAAAATGTTTAACAAGAGAATTATTGATTGTAAATATGGAAAATATTTAAATCAGCACTGCGTATCAATAAAAACAGATAAATGAGTTATGAAACGACTGTTTGACTCATTATTTGTGATCTTCGTGAGTATTTGAGTATTGCATCATTAGTTTAGTGACATGACTCGCGCTTTATTGGAGTCTCGTTTATGAATTGAGAAGTCGAGTTAATTCAATTAAATTAAATTCAAATGAGCTTTATTAGCATGACTGTGTAACACAATGTTGCCAAAGCATTAACATACAACAACAACATAAATAATAAATGAAATCCATCTAAATAAATGAAAAGATCAAGTAAGTCAGTATCAAGTGAATCATGTTGAGCATCTAATATTGTGAATGGTTAGTAGATATTTAGCAGCGAGTGCAGCTGTGTTATCATCTTCTCTGAGTAAGAAGGGCATTTCTCTGTATCACTGAAGTCGAGTCTCTCTCTCTCTGTCCTGTAGTGCTCGCGCTCGTGTGGCAGCGGTCAGCGCACGCGTCTGGTGGTCTGTCAGCGTCCCAGCGGTCAGCGGTTAAACGAGCACAGCTGCGATGTCCCGGACAAACCGGCCGATGTGGAGCCGTGTAACGTCCAGCCCTGCGCTCGCCGCCGCCGCGTCATGGCACAGACGAGCGTGGAAGCCGGTACGATAGATAGCAGCTGTGTGTGTGTGTGTGTGTGTCTGTCTGTATGTCCATCAGACGCCCGAAGACACGCCCAAACTGGCCCCCGGCACGGCAAAGAGCAGGGGCCAGCTGCAGAAACTTAAGAGCAACTAGCAGTTAACCGAGGGGTAATCAGTCTTATATTATGGATTCAGTTTAGACTAATCTTCGTTTTTAGATTTTAACTGAATTTGAACCATTTTGACCAGTCTTAAAGAATAAAATTAGATGAATAACTTTTAAGACTTTTATGCAACCGGCTCCAGTTGTTTACCGTTTTGTTTAGACTCAGTCAAAATGATGTTCCTCCTTGTTTTCCGGTACAAATATCAAAAATCGCCCCCTATACCCTCATTCACTATTCCCTACATTAGTCCACTCATACCGTTCAGAATGAGAACGAGTGAGTGAATTCAGACACTTGCTTGCGGTTTAATAATCATTTAAACGGGTCGCTCCTGTAGTAAGATTAAAGGATTTATCCTGAACTCTGTTATGGCAATTATGTATAAACCCTAACAATTAATTTGTGCATGTGTTGTATTACGCCGTGGACGAGCGCTTGTAAAATCAATGAATGGATGATTCCGATGCGAGCGCCATCTTCTGGCGAGACGCGGGAATGCCACTGTGTTTGCGGTGCATTGTGGGATTGAATGAATGCACTCGAGAACATACACTACGGTTTCGAACACCACTTAAAATGGCTGTCCCATCAAATAGTGCACTACTTGAGAGTATAGGGGGCGATTTCGGATACAGCCTAAATATTCTTAAAACAACATGCATTTACATGAAAAGCTAAATTAATTTAGGTATTAAGTCTTATTTTATAAAAAAAATGCATTGAAATTAAATTAGTTTTTACTTAAAATTAAGTAGCAAATGGATAAATAAATATGCACGTTTAAATAAACATGAAAAAATTAAACATTAAAAAGCTAAAATATTTTAATAAAAAAAAAAATTCTGAACCAATTTTCTTTAAAAAAATAAATGTTGAACTTTCCTGAATCATTGGTAGATGTTTGTTCTTGTTTAATTTTGGTGCATTTGTCAGAAAGCCAGTTTAAATATCTCAAGTCATTAAATGCATCTTGATTTAAGAATATTTTACTGGAAAACAAGAAAATAAAAGTGAGAGACACATTTGCAGTGAATCTTCGGACCACCTGAGCATATTTTACAGCATGTCGTTAAAAACAGTAATTAAAACATGTTTGAATTATGAATTAAAGGAAGCGTGCCTGAAAAACAGAAATAATTCGTGCAATTTAATTTGTACTCAAGTTTGAGCTGTAACCTAAAAACACAAGTGTATATTTGTGTATAAGAGTTTAATATTTTAATTATTATTATTATTATTATTATGACAATTACGCAGCAGACACTTATTGTATATTATATTTGTATCTTTGTACAGAATGGGTATTTTTAAAATCATCAATTTGTCTTATATTATTTAATATTTCAAACTGGTGCTCGTGACTTGTACAGAGGAAAATAATTGTGTTAGTGTTTTGTTTTTATTTTGATCGCGATGTGAAATTAATTTTGGGAAGATCTGTATTTTCATGCATATAAACATATCTAAGTATTCATAACCAGACTTTAGTTAGTTTGACAAGCGTTTGCAATACTTCGGCGTGGACTGAAACACTCAAGGGAAACTTGATCAATGACAAATATAATAAATACCTCATTGTTCGGTCTTTGTCTCAAAATGCACTTGCAAAATATAATAAAGCAGAAATGTAATGAAATCAAATGAGCCTCGTCTAACCCTCATAATGCATTCAACATCTGCGTACAGAATCGTTATTTCATGAAACTGATTTAAAAAAATAGATATATATTTTGTTTGATCTGCGACTTCTTAATGAGTAAATATAATTTTTTTAATATGATTTTTTAAATATGATTTTTATTGTACTGTTATTACTGCTTGTATTAATTAAAATTAATAAATTATTTGAAATTTCAAATGATGCATGAACCACACCAAAAACAAATATGATGCAAAAATATCTATATATTTTTTGCAATATTGATGAGAAATTTTGTTTGAATACATCATTTTATGAAATATATAAAAAGGTGCAATCGGAGAATTACCATTATTAACTGCATTTTAATTTATAATTTAATTTCTCAAAAACAGCCCACATTTATGAAACCTTCATATCTATTTAAAAAAATAAAAAGCTAAATATTACTCTGAAAAGTTTTCAAATTAGATCAATTCATTTTAATTGCATAATATTTTCCGATTAAAAAGTGAGATTTTTTTACGCCGCAGTGTTTTATCAATATTCGTGTTTATCAACAAAATTCAGTCCCAAACGTATGTGAGATATGGAGAAAAGGTGAAATATATTTGACAAAAGTTGTTTAACTCTAATATAACTTTATTGTAGGTATTTTTGACACCTAGTGGTGCTCCAGAAATACCCGGGTCAAAAATGACCCGGACACGAAACATGTTATATCTCTTCAAAAATGACTGTGAAAAATCTGAAAAACATACATTATGTGTATTTCAAGTGTCTTAAAGTATTTGTAAAGTTGTATACCTGTACTAAAAACGACTCAGTTAAAGTTTGAACGTGTCCAAATGCATTATGGGGGTTAAACGAGTGATGTGTTTCAGCTATCAACAGAGGTTTGGTGCTAATTGAAGTTCTATCTACTTCATTGTTTGTCTAATGTAGCGCTGAGTTTTTGAACATTATTGTTACTCAGACTTTGACTTCATGCGTCGTTATCGTTAAGGTTGCAGTCGGTTTCTGCAAACTAAACCCTGAGAGCATTTTAGCTCTTGTTTTATCAGCTACCATAATAAAAACTGGTTATTGATTGACATGAGACATTTTATATTATTTCTATAGAGAAAAGAACTGTTTAATTTAGCTCCCATCTGCATATCTTGGGGTTCAGGTAATTAAATCTCGTTCACAGTGAATTAATTGCCATCTGAATGAGTTTTGATCATGGTGCCGTACAGATACATCACATTATTATTCTGTATTTTTAGTCATATTTCTTCACAAATACCTCTTTTATGCCGTGCGTCTGCTCGCTGGACATTTCTAATAGTTTCGAAGGATTTTTGCTGTTGTTTTATTTATTTGTTTACAGCCAGAGATGCAAATGTCTTTGTTTTGAATCATAAAGTAACTGTATGTTTGTCTGAATCATTGTGAAGTGATTAATTTCTGTCTCTCCGTCCTCGTCGCTCATGATGATGATGTATGATTGTGTTTTTCTCATAAATACGTCCCACTCAGATTGTTCCAGATCTATTTCACACTGTACAAATTATTAAAATACATAAAGGTTGTGAACGCTTGTGTTGTTTTCTTAGTCTGTTGGGCCTTGAGCCACATCTGAAGGGTTTTATGATTAATATGTGTCTGAATATATGAGGAAAAAAAGGGACAGTTTTTATTTTAGCTGCTTTTATTCTTAACTCAATTATTAAACATCATTTGTAATCATATATATCATCAAAATACCGTTTTAAATAGTTTTAGTGATGCATTTTAGTAGATAAGCATCAATCATGTAACATAATATTTCACATTTTAGTATATAAAATATATTTTATGTAATATATCAATTCTATATTACATAAATATATAATTTATAAATCTATTATATTATATAATATAATGCAAGCTCAAAGACATAATTCAAATTATGCTTCTATAATGTCCTTATTTGTAAGTCGCTTTGGATAAAAGCGTCTGCTAAATGACTAAATAAATAAAAATAAATAAAACAATTAAACTCAATAGAGCTTCATAAAATTATAAAATTAGTATCAAAAATGTTGTTTAAAATAGTTTTAGATAAAGTATTTTAGTTCTGCATCAATGTTAAGTAATATTTCATGTTTTAATATATATATACACACACATACATACAATTCAAGTTTAATGTCAATTCAAATCAAATTTCTTAATGAAAATAAATTGCTTTTTGAATTAATATGCAATATATAATTACAGACATAATTCAAATCAAGTCACTCAATTAATATAAGCTCAATTAAACTGCATAAAATAACAAAATACATATCAAATTATGCAATATTTCACATTTTAATATATATATATATATATATATATATATATATAATATATATATATACGCGATATATACGCGATATATACGCGATAAACGCCAAATAAAAAAAAAGAGTTCGTCATGCCATTTTGCTGTGTACTGAACCTATTCACTGCTCCATCAATGTTTCATGCCAAATCGCTATATTTCCTTGTTTAAAATGTACCTCACTCTCCTGACCTCACAAAGAGGCGCTCTAGCGACTGACGCGAGAGGCTGTAGCCTGTGGCGTTCCTTGTTAGAGCGCCCGCCTCCCGCGCCGGAAACCCGGGTTCGAGACCCGCTCGGTGTGATGGTGCGGACTCGGGGGGGGGGTTTAACAATCATTGTTTAACATGTTCAGAGCCAACAGACCATTTTAACATGATAAATTGAATATTAACAAAATGTATGGGTCTAGGTAAAAAAATGTCATTTTCATGAAAACTATTAAAATGGATTTATAGCGTTTTGGAAAAGAGCTCTTCATATATATATATATATATATATAATGCAAGCTTAAAGACAATTCAGTTCAAGTCTCTTAATTATTAAAAGCTCAATGAAGCTGCATAACATAACAAAATAATTATCAAAATGCTGTTTATAGTTTTTTATGTATAGATATGCATCGATCATGTAATGTCACATGTAATATTTCACATTTTAATATATCAAATATATGATTATGAGACGTAATTCAAATCAAGTCTGATCTTTCAACCTAATTTCACTTTGACAGGATCATGCTGCATTAAGAATACATTCGTATTGGTGATTGTTCATAAACATCTTTATGTGAGCTTTATTTTAGACTCATTCTGCTGTCTGCTGTTGAATGAGTTTATTTGCGTGCGGAGACATGGATGTGAAATCCTGCTGAGGGACAGAAAAGGCCGTGCGTCTTGTAGTTTTACGATGTTTTCTTGAAGGGTTATATAGTGAAGTCCCAGAGAAGCGGGTCGCTGCAGCTGGGAATCATTTGGCTAATGGCTCGGCTGTAATGCATTTGGCATCGGCCGGACAGAGTCCTTCATCTGAGAGTTAAAACAGTGTTTATAGAGCCCAAGAACAGCCTCGTAATCATCTCGGATTTCCCTCTCGCCGTTTAGAGACCACAAACATGCATGATTAAGCGTTTGAGGCCAGCAAAAGACACTTTCAAATCAAGTCAAATGTGTGGTTTAATTACAGAAATCTATGTTCTTGAGCCATAATTAAAGCACTGCATGGTTTATAATGTTGTGGTTTGATTATAAACTAGTGCGAGAGACAGCGATTGATTTCTGTTCTCTGTATTTGTGTTTATAACATCCTTCATCCTTGTATTCATGCGAGGGAAGTCCAGCTAGTTCACGTGCTTTGGCCAAATACAATGTGTTTTGTTTGTTTGTTTGTTTGGTGCGGTTCACTTTTACATCGCCCTTTTAGCAAGTGAACCAGAAATTGTAAACAAAACCACACATGTGCCAAAGTCATCCATTCATTGGACAGAAATCCTCAGAAAACAGGCTAATCATAAATTCATAGAGCATAGATTTGCTGTTATGAGATACTAACGCAATATGAAGAAACTTATGAGCATCAATGTCACACGATGTAATTACGACTCGCCGAAAACAAAATCTATAGATATAAAATACTTAAAGCATATAAACATGTTAGTTTAAACATTTAACCTAGATAAATGTGCACTAGGCGCATATCCAATTGTTTATGAGGAGAGTGGAGCTGAAGCGCTCTTCAGGAAACATCAGTGGAAACAAATTAAATACGCCATAATTGTTGCTCATAAAGGTAAGAATAATACATCGTTCAGAACTGTAAAGGGTCTATTTTTATTTCTGTGCACTCACAATCTAAAAAAAAAAAACATTGTGCTTTTGTAAAATAAAGAAAACTAATAGGATGCGCTTGCCAAAAATGAACCGAAAGTCAGTGAATATTTCCTTACAGACATGATGAATATATCTATAGAAAGCTTTGAATTATTACAAAACCAAACAATTCATATCCAAAACCAAAACTGTTTTATTGTAATCCATAAAGATGCATTTCTTTCTAAAGAAGCGTCCAATGAGGAGACGGCAAGTCATGGGTTTTTAATTTCATCTTTGTGACACTGACTCAGAAAACACTAGTTTATTAATAAATAATTCAAATATCTCATTAATATTTTCCCTAGACACATTCACTGTAATTTGTACTGGGGCTTTGCGGCAAGCTTTAGTCTATTTAGTGTACTCATGTCACTTGGCTGTGCGCTACGGTCACGAAAGCACTGATTTATTGATGTATAATGTACACCAGAGAACGCTGCTTCAGGTTTTTGGTCTCTGACTTTGGCACAGACGCAATCATAAGCAGCACAGCTATATTTGTAGCAAGAGACAACAATACATTGTTTGGGTAAAAATTATACATTTTTATTTTATGCCAAAAATCATTAGGATATTAAGATCATGTTCCATGAAGATATTTAGTAAATTTCCTACCATAAATATATATAAACATATTTTTGATTAGTAATATGCATTGCTAAGATCTTAATTTGAACAACTTTAAAGATGATTTTCTCAATATTTCGATTTTTTTGCATCCTCAGATTCCAGATTTACAAATATTGTCCGATCATAACAAACCATACATCAATGGACAGATTATTTATTCAGATTTCAGATCATGCATAAATCTCAATGTGGACAAATTGACCTTTATGACTGGTTTTGTGCTCGAGTGTCACAAATGAGAAGAATACAAGCAAATAAGAGAAAACAATATTTATCTTAACCAATTTTTCTTGTGATTTATAAAGAAACTGCATATATTGTGAGAGATAAACAAGATGTTTGGAGTAGAAACACTTACCGGAAAGCGCGTCTGGTTTTTGTTGGGATCATGATGAGGATCCAGCGCCAACTTATAATCAACTCAACTTTATTATGCTGTTAAAAACATATTTAAACCATCACGAGCTTCAGCCAAAAGTCTATTAAAGTCTGTTTTATTCTCCTGGAAACTAATAAAGACCCACGTGTTTTAATGCTGAACAGACGGGAAATGAATACAGAAACATATTCATGTTCTGATGCAGATCCTCGTTAATTTAAGGCACTTATGCTGTAATTAAAGCAGGACATGGCCTTGAATCAGTATGATGATGTGGTTTGATTAGAAGCTGTGCTGATTTGTGTTTATAAGATGACGGAGCGATCGAACATAATCAAGTGATTGTCATGTGATCCTTTCAGTCAGCATTAATTACACTCAGTAATTATCATGAACTACAACTAAAACCAGTGAAAACTACAAAAGGGTTACTTCAAATAAAATCAATATTTCTGAACTAAAAGTGAAATAAAATGTAATAAAACGATATAGACACAATTAATAATAATAATAACAGAGCACAAAGCACAACAAAATTGCTAAAATTGTAGCTAAAATTAAAAAAGCGGAAAAGAACAGAAAAATATGAAATATGTAATATATGTAATTTATTCTAAATTACAGTCATTTTGATTTCTCTTTGTAGTGTTAAAAACTATATTAATATAAAATATAAATTGTATATATTGTCTATCTATATATATAAATATTAGTTCTGTCAAACAATTAATCACATTCAAAATTAATGTTTTGTTTACTTAATATTTATATGTGTGCACTGTGTATATTTATTATGTATACATATAAATACACACACATGCATGCATATATTTAAGAAAAAATGTATGTTTATTTAATAAATATATTTATGTATGATATAACTTATATGAATATAAATATATACATGTAAATATTTACAAAATATATATATGCATTTGTGGGTATTAATACACACACACAGATATTATGAAAACAAAAACTTGTATTTTGGATGCGATTATTTGCTGATATTTATATATAATTGACTTGTATAATTCATCTGTAATTATATATTGTATTATTGTAATTATGTAAATGAATGTGTTTTTTCTCCAGGTTGTATTCTCCTTTGTATTTCCTCGAGTTGTGCCGTTGAAAGGATGATTGATTGAAGGAGGTTTTGATCTGAAGCAGGTTTAGACGAGACGGACTCAGAGGTTTTCTTGCACCTGGCAGTGAATGAGAGACGGATCTGGAAGCGTTTAGGCCGGTTCTCCGTTCGCAGGGCTGTTCACGTGATAAAGTGAATCCTCCTCGGCTTCAGTGGGTTTACCGCTAGTTCTGCTCACTGCATCGGTAATACTTTCTGATGGAGAGACGGATGAGAATCTGCTTAGATGTGTTGAAGGAGAAGAATCAGCTGTTCTAGGAGGTTTTTAAAGGGCTCATCGGATGCAAACTTCACTTTACAAGTTGTTTGAACATAAATGTGTGTTGAAGTGTGTACACATGCATCCTATGATGATAAACATCCACCCAGTGGTTTTAAAAAAAACATCTTTCTCAAATCAGGCTGTTCTGAGATTCCTGTCAGAATGATGTAGTTCTGTACAGGCCCCGCCCATGATAGTTGATTGACAGGGCCGCCTTACCTTAGCCCCGCCCCCTGAGTGAGCTGAGAGCTGTCTGTCTCCGGTTCAGAGAAGACAAGATGTCTCTGATTAAGTGATTGAGGTGTTTAGTTGTTGGATGTAATAATGAATACATCAGTCGTGTGCTAGTAATAATGTGCTACTTAGCCAGTTTCGCAGCTGAACTTTAGTATGCTCCATAGATATATATATCTAGATGCCTCATTATGGACTGTTTCTATGGGCCGTGATACGTAAGCCATCCATCATTTTTGGAACGGTCTGTGAGTCTTTGAGCGCATTGACTGTGTGCGGCTACAACAGCAAGTTTTACGTTTGTATATATTTGAATATTCAGTTATTATATGGTGAATGCGAGATGGTTGACGCGTCAATGTATCTGGAGCGGTCGAATAGGGATCTATACATATCTATGGTCTGCTCGTCACTCCACGGAAGAGAGGGGCGGAGTCAGCAGAGCTCATTAGCATTTAAAGAAACATGGACTCGATCAGCTTGCTGAAAACAGAGCTGATTTTGACAGGGTAAAGAAGGTGTTTTTTATACTACCATTAAGAAATTATAACCAAAGTATGTTATAGTCTTTACATTAAGACCCTAAAGAATAATATCGACTTGTGTTAAATGGGCATCCGATGACCCCTTTAGAGGAAAAGTTCACTCAAAAAGGTGAAAATGTGCTCACACTCAGGCCATCCAAGATTAGGATGAGTGTGTTTCTTCATCAGATCTGGAGAAATGTAGCATTGCATCAGTGTCTCAGCAATGGAAGTGAATGGGTGCCGTCAGAATGAGAGTCTGATAAAAACATCACAATAATCCACAGCACTCCAGTCCATCAGTTAACATCTGGAGAAGACAAAACCTGAAACAAATCCAGCATTAATATATTTTTAACTCAAATATGAGTCTATAATCCATAATGGTGTGGATTATTGTGATGCTTTTATCAACTCTCTTGACTCTCAATCTGACGGCACCCATTCACTGCAGAGCTTAATTTCTGTATGACTGATAAATATGCATCACATTAACTTTATTATTTTGTGTTTGTGTTAAACCCGTGTAATCCAAGTGGGTGGAAAGTTGATAATTAAAGAGCATAAATCTTAATATTTGTGCATTGTATTGATAACACAATACCGGTTCAGTCTTGCTTGCGTCATTCGTCCGTCTGGATCCCAGATGAGAAGGAAAAGCATCAGATGTGAGTGTATTTACAGGTCAAGTCAATTATTCATCAGCAGTTGTGTGGAATTCAGCTACAACATCAGATTCAATTATGCATCAATAATCAAAGACTATGAAGATTATGAAAATGTTTAGCTGTTTGATTAGTGATCAGATCATTATTAATATAATCTTGGCAAGCTTTATAAATAACTGGATTTGGTGTCTCCAGACTGACTCCACATGTGGACAGAAAGGATCGTTTCGTGGTATCCTTGAAGCAGAAACTATTCCGGTCTGGACTTTATCCGTGTGATGAGCTGGAGATGCACAGCTTCACTGCAGGCCAGATATGTGTGAACGAACACAGCACTGAATCACGTCTGAAAGAGAGAAGAGTTCATGACACACTGAAGCCACGCTCTCAGACGGATATATGAGCCGCTTCATCTCCGCTTTAAAAGAGGATTGATGGAAATGAATCAACATTTAGATTCAGTCAATTCAATTGTGTTTATATACACACACACGCACACACGCACACGCACGCGCACACACACACGCACGCATGCACACACACACACGCAC
>CM049837.1:1289076-1301576 GCA_027422435.1 Schizopygopsis pylzovi | reverse complement strand
CACTCATTAGATTTTTGCTTCGGAGCCGAGTGGATGAGAAGAGTGCTGATCTCCACAAAGCCGTTCATCTTTGTTTTGTTCCCGGTTGGCGTAACGGTGCGATCAGCGGAGTCCCTCTCATCAGCGATTCCCCTGGGCACTTCAACTAAAAGAGCAAATTCTAAAAGAGCAAATCACGGACGATCGCGTCTTTTTCAAGATGCCGTTTCGTCCGTGTCCTTCTGGTTGCGGTCGTTTTCTGTCTGCGGATGACGGACACGATCGTTGTCTTCAGTGTCTGGGCCGCCGACACGCTGAAGCTGCGTTCGTGGATGACTCATGCGTCTGTTGTGGGCGTATGAGCATGATTTCGCTGCGATCTCGCCTTTCCTTTATGAAAGGATTGGCACCCGTGCTGATCTCTCTGGCTCGAGCAGAGGATCGCCGGCTGACGCTCTGGGAGATCTGAGGGTTACTGTAAGAGCCTCTCCGCCGGGCAAGCCCCCACGGACCTCTTACTCCTCACGCAGCGAACATCCCGTCCGGTTCCCGGGTGATTTCGCTGGTCTGTCCCACGGGGCGCCCAGCATTTCATTCGGTGCGCCATCTGTAGATAGGATGTCGATCGCAGCATCGGGGGATGGGTTCACGTCCTCTGAGGATGAAGGTGCGGTGGGGCTGCCCCCCTCGGGTGTTGTCGCCACCGCCGCACCGGACCCAGAGCTGACGGCCATGCTTGCCCGGGCAGCCGTGAGCATCGGGCTGGAGGTCAATAGACCGCCCAGTCCCGAGCCCTCGCGGCTGGACGATTGGTTTCTCGGAGCGGGGCGCGGCTCACAACCGCGCCCTGCCCCGGTGCCTTTCTTCCCGGAGGTGCATGAGGAGCTGACGAGTTCGTGGATGGCCCCTTTCACGTCCAGAAGCCGCTCGTCTGCCTCCTCCGTCCTCACTACCCTCGATGGCGGAGTCGCCAGGGGGTACGCGGGCATTCCCCAGGTGGAGAGAGCGGTCGCGGTGCACTTGTGCCCACGAAACGCCGCCACTTGGAGGAACCGTCCGCGTCTCCCGTCCAAGGCCTGTAAGCTGACAGCCGCTCTCGCGGCCAAAGCTTACAGTGCTGCGGGCCAGGCAGCCTCCGCCCTGCACGCCATGGCTATCCTGCAGGTTCACCAAGCCAAGGCGCTCAAACAGGTGCACGAGGGTAGTACCGACCCGGGGTTGATGCAGGAGCTGCGCACGGCGGCTGACTTCGCTCTACGAGCGACGAAAGTCACGGCGCGGTCCCTCGGGAAGGCGATGTCCACCATGGTGGTCCAGGAGCGCCATCTCTGGCTCAACCTGGCAGAGATGAAGGACGTCGACAAGGCACGCTTTCTCGACGCCCCCATCTCCCAGGGAGGGCTGTTCGGCGACACCGTCGAGGGCTTCGCCCAGCAGTCTTATTAATGCTTGAATGTGAAAATTCACAATGTTGATTGTTACCATGCTATTACCGCATTTACCTTTTTTGATTAATTAAATTAATTACAATTAAATAAATTGAGTAATTAAATAAAAATAAAGAACTTAAAATAAAAAAAAGATTAATTCAGTGAAATGTTTATTTATATGTGTATATGACAACTTTTATTTGATTATATGATTGTATGAAATGTATTAAACATAATAATCTGAGAATCACCCGTATTAAGTACACTGGAAGGAATTTAAATTAATTTAATTAAATACATTTAGTGTGTTTAGATTTAGTAATTAGATTAATGTGTGTGTGTTTGTGCGTGTGTGTGTGTGTGTGTGTGTGTGTGTGTGCACGAGTGTGTGTGTGTGTGTGTGTGTGTGTGTGTGTGTGTGTGTGTGTGTGTGCGCGAGTGTGTGTGTGTGTGTGTGTGTGTGTGTGTGTGTGTGTGTGTGTGTGTGTGTGTGTGTGTGTGTGTGTGTGTGTGTGTGTGCACGAGTGTGTGTGTGTGTGTGTGTGTGTGTGTGTGTGTGTGTGTGTGTGTGTGTGTGTGTGTGTGTGTGTGTGTGTGTGTGTGTGTGGTGTGTGTGTGTGTGTGAGTGTGTGTGTGTGTGTGTGTGTGTGTGAGTGTGTGTGTGTGTGTGTGTGTGCGCGAGTGTGTGTGTGTGCGTGCGTGCAAGCGTGCGTGCGTTCGTGTGTGCGTGCGTGCGGTCGTGCGTGCGGTCGTGCGTGCGGGCGGGCGTGCGTGAGTGTGTGTGTGCGAGCGTGCATGTGCGTTTAATTTAAAACTCAAAAACAGACTAATTTTATCAAACTTGCATATTTTTTTTTAACAAAACAGCATAAATATTACTCAGAAAAGTAACTTTCACTTTCAGATAAAAAAGGGATACATGTTTCTCGCTGCAGTGGTTCATCAATAGACGTACAATATTTATCAATATATTTATATATATATTTATCAACCAAATTCAGTCCCAGATCTGTGTGAGGTTTGGGCAAAAAGGCTAAATATATTTGAGTTTGTATACGCTAATATAACTACATAGAGGCGTGTTTTTGACAGCTAGTGGCGCTCCAAACATACCCGGGTCAAAAATGACCCGAACACGAAACATGCTACATCTCTTAAAAAATTATTGCAAAAAATCTGAAAACAATAAACAAGATGTGTTTTGAAGATCTTAAAACACTAGCAAAGTTTCATTCCCTTACAAAACACTCTGCAGCTTCTAGAAATGTGTCCGTATCCCTGCAGAGTTAACTCAGAGCAGCTCCAGATAGACTGTGTTTGTGTGCAGTGTTCGGCCAGCTGCGGCGCTGGCCTTCAGTCCCGTGAGGTCTTCTGCAGGTCAAAGGGCAAAGGTCGTGTCTCTGATGACCTGTGTGACGCTCGAGTGCGTCCCGATCGCCTGCGCTCCTGCTTCCACAGCGACTGCCAGACGCACATCTGGACGACACACGACTGGAAGGACGTGAGTAAAACACCATCGTTTACTTCATTACACAAGACTGCTCAAATCAGCTCCCAAGTTATCTAATTTGTACATTTATTTCATAGTTCTTATACATATGATACTTTTAGACAAATGCTAAATATAAGTTACACGGCATGTGTCACGGTGCACACACGAGGGAGGATCGAGGAACACGGAGATGAGGATATAACTCAAATGACAGTCTTTAATGTCTCCAAACAAGGCCGGGCAAGTCAAGGCAAGGCTGACACAGACAGGAACACCGGGGAGTAACGATTAGACCAGACCAAATCAGACTGAATAGACAGGACTATAAATACACAGTGTAATCATAGTTCCCTATCTGTCGGTCACTACGAGTTATGTCGTGACGACATAGGGGATTTACCTGGAAGCCCCGAACATCTCTGACTAAGAGAAAACGGCAATGAAATTGGCTAGTGGATTTTGCATACCTGAGCCACTCCCCGTGCATACGGGTATAAAAGGGCGACAGGTGCATCCACTCATTAGATTTTTGCTTCGGAGCTGAGTGGATGAGAAGAGTGCTGATCTCCACAAAGCCTTTCATCTTTGTTTCCCAGCGATTCCCCTGGTCACTTCAACTGAGAGAGCAAATTCTAAAAGAGCAAATCATGGACGATCGCGTCTTTTTCAAGATGTCGTTTCGTCCGTGTCCTTCTGGATGCGGTCGTTTTCTGTCTGCGGATAACGGACACGATCGTTGTCTTCAGTGTCTGGGCCGCCGACACGCTGAAGCTGCGTTCGTGGATGACTCATGCGTCTGTTGTGGGCGTATGAGCATGATTTCGCTGCGATCTCGCCTTTCCTTTATGAAAGGATTGGCACCCTCTGCCGCCACCCGTGCTGATCTCTCTGGCTCGAGCAGAGGATCGCCGGCTGACGCTCTGGGAGATCTGAGGGTTACTGTAAGAGCCTCTCCGCCGGGCACGCCCCCACGGACCTCTTACTCCTCAAGCAGCGAACATCCCGTCCGGTTCCCGGGTGATTTCGCTGGTCTGTCCCACGGGGCGCCCAGCATTTAATTCGGTGCGCTATCTGTAGATAGGATGTCGATCGCAGCATCGGGGGATGGGTTCACGTCCTCTGAGGATGAAGGTGCGGTGGGGCTGCCCCCCTCGGGTGTTGTCGCCACCGCCGCACCGGACCCAGAGCTGACGGCCATGCTTGCCCGGGCAGCCGTGAGCATCGGGCTGGAGGTCAACAGACCGCCCAGTCCCGAGCCCTCGCGGCTGGACGATTGGTTTCTCGGAGCGGGGCGCGGCTCACAACCGCGCCCTGCCCCTTTGTGGGTGGTCCGGAGGTGCATGAGGAGCTGACGAGTTCGTGGATGGCCCCTTTCACGGCCAGAAGCCGCTCGTCCGCCTCCTCCGTCCTCACTACCCTCGACAGCGGAGTGGCCAGGGCGTACGCGGGCATTCCCCAGGTGGAGAGAGCGGTCGCGGTGCACTTGTGCCCACGAAACGCCGCCACTTGGAGGAACCATCCGCGTCTCCCGTCCAAGGCCTGTAAGCTGACAGCCGCTCTCGCGGCCAAAGCTTACAGTGCTGCGGGCCAGGCAGCCTCCGCCCTGCACGCCATGGCTATCCTGCAGGTTCACCAAGCCAAGGCGCTCAAACAGGTGCACGAGGGTAGTACCGACCCGGGGTTGATGCAGGAGCTGCGCACGGCGACTGACTTCGCTCTACGAGCGACGAAAGTCACGGCGCGGTCCCTCGGGAAGGCGATGTCCACCATGGTGGTCCAGGAGCGCCATCTCTGGCTCAACCTGGCAAAGGATGCAATCGAGCCGGTCCCTCCAGCCGAGATGAGGCAGGGGTTTTACAGCCCTTACTTCATCGTACCCAAGAAAGGTGGTGGCCTTCGGCCAATCCTGGATCTGCGAGTCTTGAACCGGGCTTTGCACAAGCTCCCGATCAAGATTCTGACGCACAGGCGCATGATCAAATGCATTCAGCCCCAGGATTGGTTTGCAGCGATCGACCTGAAGGACGCTTACTTTCACGTTTCGATCCTTCCGCGACACAGACCGTTTCTACGGTTTGCGTTCGAAGGTCGGGCATGGCAGTACAGGGTCCTCCCCTTCGGGCTCTCCCTGTCTCCCCGTGTGTTCACGAAGGTTGTAGAGGGCGCCCTTACCCCGTTACGGGAAGTGGGCGTCAGGATCCTCAACTACCTTGACGATTGGCTTATTCTAGCCCAATCCAGAGAGCAGTTGGGCACAGGGACTTGGTGCTCCGGCACCTCAGCCAGTTGGGGCTTCGGGTCAACTGGGAAAAGAGCAAGCTCTCCCCTGTGCAGAGAATCTCTTTTCTCGGTGTAGAGTTAGACTCGGTGAGTATGACGGCACGCCTCACGGAGGAACGTGCCCAAGCAGTGCTGAACTGCCTGAGTTCCTTCAGAGGCAGGAATGTGGTACCACTGAAACAGTTTCAGAGGCTCCTGGGGCATATGGCATCCGCAGCTGCAGTCACGCCGCTCGGATTGCTTCATATGAGACCACTTCAGCACTGGCTACACTCCCGGGTCCCGAGGTGGGCATGGCGCTGCGGTACACTGCGAGTAGGTATCTCCCAGCAGTGTCGCCGCTCCCTCAGCCCCTGGACAGACCTTGCCTTTCTACGGGCCGGGGTGCCCCTAGAACAAGTGTCCCGGCATACTGTTGTCACAACAGATGCCTCCAGCACGGGCTGGGGCGCTACATGCAACGGGCAGGCAGCCTCGGGGCTCTGGACAGGGCCCCGACTGCTTTGGCACATCAACTGCCTGGAGCTGTGGGCAGTGCATTTAGCCTTGCGGCAGTTCCGGCCACTGCTGTTGGGCAAGCACGTGCTAGTCCGCACGGACAACACTGCGGCGGTCTCATATATCAACCGGCTGGGGGGTATACGATCACACCGCATGTCACAGCTCGCCCGCCATCTCCTCCTCTGGAGTCACACGCAGTTCAAGTCACTGCGTGCTGTTCACATCCCGGGACAGCTCAATCGTGCGGCCGACGCGCTCTCACGACAGCTCACGTTCCCCGGAGAGTGGCGACTCCATCCCGAGACGATCCGGCTGATCTGGAGTCGATTCGGGGAAGCTCAGGTAGACCTGTTTGCCTCCCCCGAGTCCTCCCACTGCCAGCTGTACTTCTCCCTGACCGAGGGCCCCCTCGGCACAGACGCACTGGCACACAGCTGGCCTCGGGCCTTACGCAAGTATGCTTTTCCCCCAGTGAGCCTACTCGCACAGACACTGTGCAAGCTCAGGGAGGACGAGGAGCAGGTCCTGCTGGTTGCGCCCCATTGGCCCACCCGGACCTGGTTTCCCGAACTCATTTCCTTCGCGACAGCACCTCCCTGGCGCATTCCTCTGAGGAAGGACCTCCTTTCTCAGGGGCTCGGCACCATATGGCACCCGCGTCCAGATCTATGGAACCTCCATGTGTGGCTCCTGGACGGGACGCGGCAGACTTGAGTGGTCTACCACCGGCGGTGGTAGAGACCATCATTCAGGCTAGGGCTCCTTCAACAAGGCAAACCTACGCACTGAAATGGAGTCTGTTCGCGACTTGGTGTTCTTCTCGCCGAGAAGACCCCCGAAGATGCACGATTGGAGTAGTGCTTTCTTTCCTGCAAGAAAGGTTGGAGCGTAGGCTGTCACCCTCCACCTTGAAAGTGTATGTAGCCGCTATTGCGGCTCACCACGATGCAGTGGACGGCCGGTCCCTGGGAAAGCATGATCTCATCGTGAGGTTCCTGAAGGGGGCCAGGAGGATGAATCCCTCAAGGCCTCCCCTTGTGCCCTCTTGGGACCTCTCTATCGTCCTGGCTGGACTTCAGAGAGGCCCCTTTGAGCCGCTGGACTCAGTCGAGCTGAAGTTCCTGTCTCTTAAGACAGCGCTCCTGACCGCGCTCACTTCCATCAAACGGGTCGGGGACCTCCAGGCGTTTTCGGTAAGCGAAGAGTGCCTTGTGTTCGGGCCGGTCTACTCTCACGTTGTCTTGAGACCCCGGCCTGGATACGTGCCCAAGGTTCCCACCACGCCCTTCCGCGATCAGGTGGTGAACCTGCAAGCACTGCCCTCGGAGGAGGCAGATCCAGCCTTAGCGTTGCTGTGTCCCGTAAGAGCATTGCGCATATACGTGACCCGCACCCGGAGCATCAGAAGCTCCGAGCAGCTCTTTGTCTGCCACGGAGGGCAGCAGAAAGGGAAGGCTGTCTCCAAACAGAGGTTGGCCCACTAGATAGTGGAGGCCGTCGCCTTGGCGTACCAGTCGCAAGGCGAGCCGTGCCCCCTGGGGGTGAGGGCTCACTCCACCAGGAGTGTTGCCTCCTCCCATGCGTTGGCGCACGGTGCCTCTTTGGCAGACACCTGCAGAGCTGCGGGCTGGGCGACACCGAACACCTTCGCAAGATTCTACAATCTTCGCGTTGAGCCAGTTTCTTCCCGTGTATTGGGTAAGTAATGGGCGAGAAGAACTGGCCGGTGTCACGCTTGCTGCGCCATTCCCCCTCACCCGGGGATACGAGCGCCTTTTTCTCCCCCAGTTCAGTTCCCCGGATGGTGAACCCTGGTGGAATCCTCCAAGCACCCCCGGCAGTCAGACTGGGCGGAGCAGTCTGACGCCAGGCCCAGTACTGGTGTTAGCTCGCCTGGGTCTCCGGTCAGCCCCTGTACTGGGCTAGGTGTCCGTATGGCCTGATTCCCCTTCGGGTAATCCCATATGTGTATTCTTCCACGGTAAGGTTTCCCTCATGGTAAACCCGTGTCTTCCCTGTGACAGAGCTTCTGTCAGGTTCTGCTGGCAGCCCTCCTCCCTACTCCTAGGTAGGATCTGCCCCAGATCACGCGCACAATTCGACACGGTTCGCCAGGCGACCTCCCAAGTTCAACGGCGTTCTCGAGACGTCGGTGGCAGTCCGGAACGTCCCTGTCTTGCGCGAGGAGATTGCTGTCCTCCTGGCAAAGGATGCAATCGAGCCGGTCCCTCCAGCCGAGATGAGGCAGGGGTTTTACAGCCCTTACTTCATCGTACCCAAGAAAGGTGGTGGCCTTCGGCCAATCCTGGATCTGCGAGTCTTGAACCGGGCTTTGCACAAGCTCTCGTTCAAGATGCTGACGCACAAGCACATGATCAAATGCATTCAGCCCCAGGATTGGTTTGCAGCGATCGACCTGAAGGATGCTTACTTTCACGTTTCGATCCTTCCGCGACACAGACCGTTTCTACGGTTTGCGTTCGAAGGTTGGGCATGGCAGTACAGGGTCCTCCCCTTCGGGCTCCCCCTGTCTCCCCGTGTGTTCACGAAGGTTGTAGAGGGCGCCCTTACCCCGTTACGGGAAGTGGGCGTCAGGATCCTCAACTACCTCGACGATTGGCTTATTCTAGCCCAATCCAGAGAGAAGTTGGGCGATCACAGGGACCTGGTGCTCCGGCACCTCAGCCAGTTGGGGCTTCGGGTCAACTGGGAAAAGAGCAAGCTCTCCCCTGTGCAGAGAATCTCTTTTCTCGGTGTGGAGTTAGACTCGGTGTGTATGACGGCACGCCTCACGGAGGAACGTGCCCAAGCAGTGCTGAACTGCCTGAGTTCCTTCAGAGGCAGGAATGTGGTACCACTGAAACAGTTTCAGAGGCTCCTGGGGCATATGGCATCCGCAGCTGCAGTCATGCCGCTCGGATTGCTTCATATGAGACCACTTCAGCACTGGCTACACTCCCGGGTCCCGAGGTGGGCATGGCGCCGCGGTACACTGCGAGTAGGTATCTCCCAGCAGTGTCGCCGCTCCCTCAGCCCCTGGACAGACCTTGCCTTTCTACGGGCCGGGGTGCCCCTAGAACAAGTGTCCCGGCATACTGTTGTCACAACAGATGCCTCCAGCACGGGCTGGGGCGCTACATCCAACGGGCAGGCAGCCTCGGGGCTCTGGACAGGGCCCCGACTGCTTTGGCACATCAACTGCCTGGAGCTGTGGGCAGTGCATTTAGCCTTGCGGCAGTTCCGGCCACTGCTGTTGGGCAAGCACGTGCTAGTCCGCACGGACAACACTGCGGCGGTCTCGTATATCAACTGGCTGGGGGGTATACGATCACACCGCATGTCACAGCTCGCCCGCCATCTCCTCCTCTGGAGTCACACGCAGTTCAAGTCACTGCGTGCTGTTCACATCCCGGGGCAGCTCAATCGTGCGGCCGACGCGCTCTTACGACAGCTCATGTTCCCTGGAGAGTGGCGACTCCATCCCGAGACGATCCGGCTGATCTGGAGTCGATTCGGGGAAGCTCAGGTAGACCTGTTTGCCTCCCCCGAGTCCTCCCACTGCCAGCTGTACTTCTCCCTGACCGAGGGCCCCCTCGGCACAGACGCACTGGCACACAGCTGGCCTCGGGCCTTACGCAAGTATGCGTTTCCCCCAGTGAGCCTACTCGCACAGACACTGTGCAAGCTTAGGGAGGACGAGGAGCAGGTCCTGCTGGTTGCGCCCCATTGGCCCACCCGGACCTGGTTTCCTGAACTAATTTCCCTCGCGACAGCACCTCCCTGGCGCATTCCTCTGAGGAAGGACCTTATTTCTCAGGGGCTCGGCACCATATGGCACCCGCGTCCAGATCTATGGAACCTCCATGTGTGGTTCCTGGACGGGACGTGGCAGACTTGAGTGGTCTACCACCGGCGGTGGTAGAGACCATCATTCAGGCTAGGGCTCCTTCAACAAGGCAAACCTACGCACTGAAATGGAGTCTGTTCGCGACCTGGTGTTCTTCTCACCGAGAAGACCCCCGAATATGCACGATTGGAGTAGTGCTTTCTTTCCTGCAAGAAAGGTTGGAGCGTAGGCTGTCACCCTCCACCTTGAAAGTGTATGTAGCCGCTATTGCGGCTCACCACGATGCAGTGGACGGCCGGTCCCTGGGAAAGCATGATCTCATCGTGAGGTTCCTGAAGGGGGCCAGGAGGATGAATCCCTCCAGGCCTCCCCTTGTGCCCTCTTGGGACCTCTCTATCGTCCTGGCTGGACTTCAGAGGGGCCCCTTTGAGCCGCTGGACTCAGTCGAGCTGAAGTTCCTGTCTCTTAAGACAGCGCTCCTGACCGCGCTCACTTCCATCAAACGGGTCGGGGACCTCCAGGCGTTTTCGGTAAGCGAAGAGTGCCTTGTGTTCGGGCCGGTCTACTCTCACGTTGTCTTGAGACCCCGGCCTGGATACATGCCCAAGGTTCCCACCACGCCCTTCCGCGATCAGGTGGTGAACCTGCAAGCACTGCCCTCGGAGGAGGCAGATCCAGCCTTAGCGTTGCTGTGTCCCGTAAGAGCATTGCGCATATACGTGACCCGCACCCGGAGCGTCAGAAGCTCCGAGCAGCTCTTTGTCTGCCAGGGAGGGCAGCAGAAAGGGAAGGCTGTCTCCAAACAGAGGTTGGCCCACTGGATAGTGGAGGCCGTCACCTTGGCGTACCAGTCGCAAGGCGAGCCGTGCCCCCTGGGGGTGAGGGCTCAATCCACCCGGAGTGTTGCCTCCTCCCATGCGTTGGCGCACGGTGCCTCTTTGGCAGACATCTGCAGAGCTGCAGGCTGGGCGACACCGAATACCTTAGCAAGATTCTACAATCTCTGCGTTGAGCCAGTTTCTTCCCGTTTATTGGGTAAGTGATGGGCGAAAAGAACTGGCCGGTGTCACGCTTGCTGCGCCATTCCCCCTCACCCGGGGATACGAGCGCCTTTTTCTCCCCCAGTTCAGTTCCCCGGACGGTGAACCCTGGTGGAATCCTCCAAGCACCCCCGGCAGTCAGACTGGGCGGAGTGTCTTCCCTGTGACAGAGCTTCTGTCAGGTTCTGCTGGCAGCCTTCCTCCCTACTCCTAGGTAGGATCTGCCCCAGAGTCCAGTCGTATGTAGTACTGCCCCAAGCCTGGGCCAGTCCATATCAGTGTCTCCACATGTTACCTCCCTTCGGGCAGGATGTGGCCTCCGTAGCGCCCTTCTATGGAAGGCTCGCTTCCCTGCCGTTACGACAAGCTGTAACAACAAATAGGAAAGACCTGAAGCTGTCTTTCACTGAAGGTCGAAATCCCTTCCGATTCCGTGGGGAAAGGAACAGCGGCTTGGCTATCTCCAGCAGCGATGTACTCAGTGGTCCCGGTGGGCACCAAGGTTAGCAAATTTGCACTGGAGCGGTAGGAAGGTTGCAACCTCTTGCATGGCATTTGTCTGTCACGCACTCGCTTGTCAACATCTGCATGCCACAAGGTTGTGACGGGGTTCAGCATGTGGCACTTTCCATAGGACCCCTATGTTGTCACGACATAACTCGTAGTGACCGACAGAT
This sequence comes from Schizopygopsis pylzovi, assembly GCA_027422435.1. Classification (NCBI taxonomy): domain Eukaryota; kingdom Metazoa; phylum Chordata; class Actinopteri; order Cypriniformes; family Cyprinidae; genus Schizopygopsis; species Schizopygopsis pylzovi. Next base: position 1,290,330 of record CM049837.1, on the reverse strand, counting down.
AGGGAACGTCTAGGTTACGTATGTAACCCCCGTTCCCTGATGGAGGGAATGGAGACGTTGTGTCCCCATGCCACAATCTTGAACCATCGCTGGTTGCCAGGGACTCGTCTCGGCTCCTCAGCGTAAAACCTAATGAATGGATGCACCTGTCGCCCTTTTATACCCGTATGCACGGGGAGTGGCTCAGGTATGCAAAATCCACTAGCCAATTTCATTGGCGTTTTCTCTTAGTCAGAGATGTTCGGGGCTTCCAGGTAAATCCCCTATGTCGTCACGACATAACGTCTCCGTTCCCTCCATCAGGGAACGGGGGTTACGTACGTAACCTAGACGATAATGAGACAAACACAGCTGGACAAGAATTAACTCATAATCACATGAAACAAGGACAGGAAACAAACCAAATAAGGACACAAGAGGCGGGAACACATGACACACCCGACAGAGGACTGATATAACTCCCCCCTCCTGGAAGGTGTGACCCACGCCGTAACAGTTCCACCGGGGTGGGGGGGGCAGTCTGGAACAGACAGATGAGGCAAGGCGCGGATGGGCCAGGGGGGTCCTTGTGCCTCGTCCCCTCGACCCGGCCACCACAGACAATAATAAGTCATGCATCAGCTGGAGAAAGCTGTAATCTATTTCATTTTATTTATTAAACAATTTCATACAGTACTTGCACACAAGATACATATCCAAAAAGTCCAATAATAAGTCACGATCAGAGAGCTTTTTTACTTGTATTTTATTTTGTTTTATTAAATGAACACATAGTACTTGTTTATATTTTAGATTTTTTTATGACAATAATAAGTCATAACCAGAGAAACTTGTACTTTTTTATTTATATTTAGTTTTATTTTATGAAATGAACACATATATGTATGTATGGATATATGGATGTATTTATGTATGAATTTTAATGTATGTTGTTATTATTGTTGATGAGCTCACCAAGCAAATTCCAAACAACTAGCTTATGCAATAAACAAATAGTACTTATACATAATTCTTTTGAAAAATGTAATGTCACAATAATTCAAAGTCGGAGAAACTTGTACTTTTTTTACTTGTATTTAAAAAAAAATATGACCATACAGTACTTATACATAATTATTTAATAATTTTTTTATTTTTCAGATTAAACCAATTATAATAATTGAATGCCAATAATAAGTCAGACATTCAGAAAAACTTGTACCTTTGTTTTTATTTAATGAACACATAGATACTTATTATTTAATAAAAAAAATT
>CM049837.1:1261576-1284076 GCA_027422435.1 Schizopygopsis pylzovi | reverse complement strand
TCTATTTTCTTCAGATAAAATGTGTCAGAACCAAGTGATTTTATTTACCAGTGGAGTCAAAAAAAATTAAGTTTAAATTAAGTTTATTTTTCTGGCCTCATTGACAGACGTGTTATTATTTTAAGCATAAACTCACTTCAGTTCAGAAAACAAGACTTAATATCTTCAGTCGTTTTGCATCTCAAGGAAATGTTTAGACATTTGTCCTGGAAAACGAGAGCGTTTTTCAGTTTGAGTTCCTGCTGTTGTGTCTCCCGTGACTCGGTCTTAAAAAGCTCTCGAGTGTGTGAAGCGCTGAGGTGTTTCTCTGATCAGGTGAGCTGCACACGAGCTGTCGAGAGGTTCAGGTGAAGGGAGGCGTTCGGGAAGATGGAGAGCATTACATCAAAGTCCGATCCAAGATCCTGCAGATCTACTGTGCTGAGATGCAGAGCGCGTTCCCCAAAGAGTACGTGACCCTGCGCAGCGGCCAGAACGACAATTACTCCGAGGTGTACGGATACAGGTACAGAGACACCTTCAGCACAAACCATTGCATAATGACGATGTTTAATGTGTCTGAAAGGCTCTTCTGCTCACCAGTGCTGCATTTATTTGATCAAAAATACAGTAAAAATTGTGAAATATTTTTTAAATTTAAAACAGCTGTTTTCTGTGTGAATATGTGTTAAAGTGTAATTTATTTCTGTATTTTCAGCATCATTACTCCAGTCTTCAGTGTCACATAATCTTCAGAAATCATAATAATATGCTGATTTGCTGCTCAAGAAACATTTCTGATTATTATCAATGTTGAAAACATATTTTTGTCGCACCGGTGATACACTACCATTAAAAACATTGGGATAACTAATAATTGTATTAATTAAAGATGCATTAAATTGATCAAAAGTGACAGTAGAGACATTTTAATGTTAGAAAATATTTATATTTCTAATAAATGCTGTTCTTTTGAACTATTTCTATTCATCTGTGAATCCTGAAAAATAACATTTATCAGTTTAGTTTCCTCTAAAATATTGTGCAGCACGACCGTTTTCAACATTGATAATAATCAGAAATGTTTCTTGAGCAGCAAATCAGAATATTATTATGATTTCTGAAAATCATGTGACACTGAAGACTGGAGTAATGATCACAGAAATAAATTAAATCAATGGAAAGCTTATTTATTCAGTTTTCAGATGATGCATAAATCCCAATTAAAGAAAATTGACCCTTATGACTGGTTTTGTGGTCCAGGGTCACATATGTCTAATCATAATTTGTCTTGAATCATATTTCCAGGCTCCAGAACCCGTTTGAATGTCCGTATAACGGCAGTCGGCGGCAGGACTGCGCCTGCAGGAACGATTACACCGCGGCCGGTTACACCGTCTTTCACCGCGTGCGTCTCGATCTCTCCAGCATGTGCATCATCCGTGAGTCCTTCACCGCGATGTTACACTACATTCATGCTAAATATACACAAACATTTCACAGTAAGGTCGGATCTGTTTACGTTAACTAATGCTTTACTAACACGAACTGGCATTAAGCACTAATGTAAATAAAACTATAAATAATATAAGGTAATCAATAAAATAAAAGTGAAATAAATAATAAATATGTATTATTTTATAAATACAAAAAATGATAAATTCATATGAACACAATTTTGGAGTAACAAAAATGAGATTTTTGACTCAAAATATTTTGACTTAAATATGTCAAACTGACATAATCCAGTGTTTAGTTTTTTGTACTAGAAATGAATGCAAATTAGCACGTTTCATTAAATAATGACTCATTTGCATATCTAAACCTAACATTTTTGAAAACTTGTAATACAAAAAATAAAATGTTTGCATTATAATGCATTTTGTTACTAATTTATTTTTTTTTAAACACTGTTTTGAATAAAAGGGGTTTAAAAGTCAGCTACAGAGACACAAACATAACACAACCACTCAAACGACTGGAATAATGACGATTATTTATGTTTCTGAAAGTCTCTTATGCTCAAAAAGGCTGCAAAAATACAGTAAAAATTGTGAAATATTATTATAATGTAAAAAAGCTGTTTTCTATGTGAATATGTGTTAAAGTGTAATTTATTTCTGTGATCAAATCTGTATTTTCAGCATCATTACTCCAGTGTCACATGATCTTCAGAAGTCATAATAATACGCTGATTTATGATAAGAAACATTTCTGATTATTATCAACAGTTGTAGAAGCTGTGATACACTACCATTGAAAGCTTTGGGATAATTAAGAAACTAATATACACAATGGTTTATTTTCATTCGTTGTCAGTGCATTAATTAAGGATTAAACATGTAGTGTAAATGAACTGTAACTAAGAATGATTAATGCTGTTGACATATTGTTCAGAGTTAATTACTGTTAATAAATGTGTTGGTAATGCACGTCTGTAAACAGCAGTTTTGTCCCGTTCACCGTCATGTTGAATTTGATCTGATCGTGTTTAATTGTGTTTCAGCGACTGATGTGAAGTTCAGTCAGACGTTGTTCGGTCGCCCCGTCCCGTTCGCGTCCGCAGGAGACTGTTACAGCGCCGCTAAATGTCCTCAGGTGATGTTCAGAAACACCAGTCCAAACACAGTCAGTCGATCAAATCAAGTCTCAAGATGTTTCTGAAACAAGTCTCTTCTGCTCAACAGTGCTGCATTTATTTGATCAAAAATACAGTAAAAATTATGAAATATCTTTACAGTTTAAAACGTCTGTTTTCTGTGTTAATATCTGTTAAGCTGTAATTTATTTGATCAAAAATACAGTAAAAATGTGAGATATTTTACAGTTTAAAACGTCTGTTTTCTGTGTTAATATCTGTTAAGCTGTAATTTATTTGATCAAAAATACAGTATAAATGTGAGATATTTTACAGTTTAAAAAAATCTGTTTTCTGTGTGAATATCTGTTAAAATGTTATTTATTTCTGTATTTTCAGCATCATTACTCCAGTCTTCAGTGTCACATGATCTTCAGAAATCATAATTATATTCTGATTTGCTGCACAAGAAACATTTCTGATTATTATCAATGTTGAAAACAGTCATGCTGCACAATATTTTAGTGGAAACTGATACATTTTATTTTTCAGGATTCACAGATGAATAGAAAGTTCAAAAGAACAGCATTTATTTTAAATAGAAACCTTTTGGAATATTATAAATGTTTTTACCTCCACTTTTGATCAATTTAATGTGTCCTTGCTGAATAAAAGTATTATTTATTTCCAAAAAAAGAGAAAAGCGTGTTACTAATCTTAATGTTTGGAGATATTGTTTTAATAATATATTAGGTAACACTTTACTTGAAGGGGTGTGCATTAGACTGACATGACACATGTTTTTTATGCATGTATATGACAACTTTCATTAAGTGTTATTTGCAGAGTTATGTAATTTTTAATGCAAAGATGACATTATTTGACCTAACCCTAGCCCTTACTCTAGCCCATAACAAATACATCTCAAACAATGTCATCTTTGCATTAAAAATTACATAACTCTGCAAATGACACTTAATGACAGTTGTCATAAACATGCATAAAAAACCTTCATATTCATGACATGTGTCACCCCTTAAAGTAAAGTGTACCCATTTATTTTGATGTAATGCACTAATAATCTCTCTCTTCTCTGGTTGTTTAGGGTCAGTTTAGTATAAATCTCAGTGGAACAGGACTGAAGGTCACAGAATCCACTAAATGGGTTTCCCAAGGCAACTACGTCACGGTCAAAGTTCACCGGACAGAGGTGAGGACGTGGAGTATTATTATTATTATTATTATTATTATTATTATCAGTGTTGGGGGTAACGCATTACAAGTAACGCAATTTATGTAATCAGATTACTTTTTAAGTAACTAGTAAAGTGACACATTTATTTTTGATTTACAGTTACTTTTTCTAATAATAATCATGTTCACACACAACGCTCTGCACCTACTCCTGATAGAAAAATAACTCAGATTGCTCCTTCTTTTAATTAAAAAGTAATGCTTAAGTAAAGTAACTTTTAAAAGGTAATCTTATTACGTGTAATGCATTACCCCCAAAACTGATTTTAACGCATTACTTTTAAAAGTAACTTTCCCCAACACTGATTATTATAATAATTGATATTTAATCATCGTTGTGTTTTGTTGCAGGACGGTAGCAGAATCTACGGCCGCTGCGGGGGTTTCTGTGGGAAGTGTCTTCCTCACCCTCATACAGGCCTTTTTGTCAAAATCCAGTAAGAAAGACGTCTACTAAATCAAACTCGTCGCGACTGATTCGCGTGTTTTTTTAACGTCTGGCAGCTACGCTAAACAGAACAAGTACGTCCCACTTCTGCACTTTCCGAAAGTTACAAGAACCAAATAACTGAGTCTCTTCACGAATCAGGACGGATCGGGATGCAGATTGGATTAGCTTTCATATGGACATGTCGAAATTATCATAACATGGATGTAGTCGCGTGTTCTTGTGAAAATGAATCAGCGTTTGGTCGGTCGAGATCAACCTAATGAAACCTGTTAGATTCATTTATGACCAAATTCTGCTCATTTGGTTGCAGCAACAGCACGTTCAAGGGTTTATATTTAGTTTTAGTTATAACAAACGGTCAAATCTTTCATTTTGGGCAGAGATTTAACAGAAAGGGATTAATTTAACAACCATTTCAAATTCCAAAATATCATTTTTTTCCAGAAGTACATAAACTACTGGACGTAAAACACGTTTTAGATGAGTTGTTTTTATTTCACGTGGAGCAAAAGACTCTGACGACAGCAAAATGCTTGATATGAACATATAAATAATTGAATGTTTTGTATATTTAAATGTTTAACTTGTGTGTTGCATCAAAGTCTGGCTTAAAATGGGTTTGACAATCTAGAAGAAGGTAGAAAACACTGCAAAAGAGCGTTACTGAAATCATTTTCAGCTCAGTGTTGAAGCTTAAACTAAACGAATAGATGTCCTTATGAACTAGTCTGGTTAATATGATATTTTAATAATTTACCGACATCAGTTAACGGTGCTAAAAAGAGTTCAGAACGTGATGTTTGCATTTAACATGGTTACTAATCTGATTCAAAACAGAAGCAGCCTTTAACATTTGTGCTAAAATAAACCAGCCTAAAGTGGTTTTCTGGGTTAAGATGGTTTAGGTGAACAACTATTTGACAAGTGTGACCTCTAAAACCTGTCCTAATTCGGCTGAATCAGGTCACAAAATTCATTTCAAAATTATTTTACAGATTGAATTGAATTAGTTAACACTGACTGTCAGTTGAGTTTTTACAATGCAAATGCACTACTATTCAGATTTAATCTAGTCTCTTCTGCTCACCAAGGCTGCATTCATTTGATCAAATATACAGTAAAATTATAACATATTATTACAATTTAAAACGACTGTTTACTGTGAGAATGTATCAGATAATGTAATTTATTCCTTTGATGCAAAGCTGAATTTTCAGCATTAATACTCCAGTCTTCATCACCAGCTTAATTCTAAAACCAGTCCTAATTAAACCGAAACAGGTTAAAAAATCAATTATTTACAGATTAAATTGAATTAGTTGACACTGACGGTCAGTTTTTATAAATCAAATACACTATCATTCAGAAGTTTGGGGTAGATACAATTTATTTTTGTTTCTAAAAGTCTCTTCTGCTCACCAAGGCTGCATTTATTTGATCAAAAATGCAGTAAAAATTACGAAATATTATTACGATATAAAACAGCTGTTTTCTGTGAGAATATATTCTAAAATGTAATTTATTCCTTTGATGCAAAGCTGAATTTTCAGCAGTAATACTCCAGTCTTCATCACCAGCTTAATTCTAAAAACAATAAGTGACATAAAATGTAATTAAATGACTAAAATAAGTAATTTAAAATCAGATGAGTTAACATCAGTTTTATTAGAAGGGAAGATTAAAGTAGATAACTGCATAACCCTACCTCTCATAATCATAACCACTCATGCTTATGATTGTGTTGTACATTATTTATATTTGACAGTATTTATTCTGTAACTAAATGTACATACGTCTAATCCTTATGACAAAATAATCATATTAAATACTGATCTTTTGCCATTTATTGTTCATTAACAAGAGGTTTACAGAGTAACGGTGCTGTTTGTACTACTGAGTGAGCTTTAACCAGTACTAGAGTTAGAGATATTTTAATAGCTGGATGATATTTCAAGCATATATAATGTAGTAAAAATCATTTTAAATACTCACGTTTTGCTTTCAACCAAAGTCTGCTTAATTACGGTTAATGTGTGGTAATATAGATTATATAACTTGAAGGATGTGGCGTTTGACGCCTGATTTAGGTTAAGATACGGTATAAACAGATCATCCGCGAGCAGCTAACCAACCCGTGACTATCATGACTGAACTATATGAGGTCTGTATCAGAAATTAAAGGACTGTATGATGCACTATGTGCCATGATTTACACCTGTGCGTTGTCAAATGTGTTTTTAATATTCATACTTGAAGTGTGAACATCGGCTTGTTTTCCACTTATTACCCAAAGAGTGTCTTCAGTACAGTATCCAGTGTTTTATAATGCAATCTTCGGTGCTACAGTAAAAATCTGATTTTATGGAAGCACTGTATTAATGCTGATCGTCATAATAAAATAAAATATGTTTATTTTGATTGGTTTCGTCTGTATTTAATGGACAATTGTTGCATGTTTTGTAAGTAGATTGATGAAAATGTTCAGCGTGATGAAACCATACAAGATATGGATACTTTATGATTTTATTAGGTTTGCCGTTCAACTAAAATTTCAGTTAAATTAATTGCATGATGCATATGATTTAATACTGTAAATGTAAAATAATCAATAAGATTGTAACTAAAGATCATTCATAGAGAGCATTGTGGCAGATGTGTAAAGCATTGAATAAACTAGCTTTAATATTACATTTTATTTCATATTTTAACAATGTTGTGTTGCTTTAGTTGATATACTATTATATATTTTGTTAATATATTGAATTAGATTCGATTTTATATTTTCTGTTTCATTTTAATATTAAAGCTTTGGTAATTATGTTGTTTTTTTGTCTTTTTTTCAAATATATCAATAAATAATATAAATCATTTATAAAATAAAAAATTATAATAATAATTGATCATTTTAGTTTAGTTGCTAGTTTAGTAATTTGTTAAACTAAACAAAATGAGAAATGTCTTAGCAACTAGCTGAAATCATTTTTATTTCAGTTATTTCAAGTAACAATTTATTTTTTTTCATGGTTTTAGTTAACTATAAGCAGATATCATTCATAACTGCATCATTATGAGGACAAAAGCATTTTTCTCCATTGACAAACATTCAAAATGTTTATGTAATCTGGCTTTTATAACATATAAAGCATGTATTATATATATTTCAAAGATTGTGTAAAGGCACGGAGTTGAGATGAGCAGAAGATCACAGCTCCATTGAGATGAATGGAAATGTTCTTCAGGTATATCCGTCACTATCCGGCTCACTAGCGCAGGTCAGTGTTTCTAAATGTTTGGATTGGGGAAAATATGTTCACTTCTGGTCACCCCCCATCTCTTTGAGCTCCTCAAGCCCCGTCTTAAAGGGCCTACAATTAGAAGAGTTGTGGATGGATTACAAACTATTTTTAACTCAACAATTGCTAGTGAATTGCATAAAGAATTACAAATAAACAGCAATCAACACTGAATTAAAAATACATTTGACGTAGAAAACTGAGATTTAAAGTGTACTCCAACAATCTTTGATTTATATACAATTTAAAAAAAAGATCTGCTCTATTTATAAATATATGAAGTCAGAATATAGGAAATACATAGAAATAAACTGATGCATTTACAAAGATTGACCAGTAGGTGGAGACAGTGGCTTTAAAATTTTAAATGTGTTTTTACATCAGTTTCTTTTGACCCTTAAGACCTGAAGACTTTAGGCATGGAAAATGATATTGCATTGAACCCTAAGAAACATTGGTAACATAACACCCTGTATTCGTGATTTTTCTGTGTTTACACAGCTCTCTTCGATCATGTAAATCCAGCTGCTCTGACGTGTGTTGATCATATTGATCTTAGGTCTTAATGTATTCAGTGAATCTGAAACCTGAAAATAAACTCTTTTGGACTATAATTGTTTCTGTGGGATTTCCACATAGGCTTCGTTCTGAGCTGGTCAGTGGGGACTTTCTGTAGCTATTTCATGTTTAAATTGTTAGGCGATATAAACCAGGAAACAATATATTAGTGTCTTAAATATCAAAATCTATTTCCCCGGCTTTCATGCAATATCATTGTGACATTAATTTCTCTATCAGTAGACGCGCGTCTCCCTTTGACTGAGCTCTCTATTAAAGTTGAGGATAAGAACCTAGACTTTTTGATAAATAACGTACTTATTTTGTGCAAACAAACCCCACTTCAGCAGATGAAGAATGAACAAGATATTTGTGAAGTCTCTTCATCACACGAAACTCTTAAATGCTTTGAACTTGTTTTTGTTGACCTTCACCCTTCTTTTTCTTCTTTTCTTCTGCTTTATATTTACGTTGTTGTTGTTGTTTTTCCCTTTATTTATATTTGCTGTAGCTATTAACACTAATAATATGTGTTCAGTTGTTGATTTGAAGTTGTATTTGAACTTTATTTATGCCTTATTTAAAAATATATATAGTCCCGCCCCCAAACTCAAGTGATTGGTTGAGTCGGCCGCATAATCAGTTCAAATAATACGTTAAAATAATTTACAATAATTTTATCGTAACATCTCAGGCTCCGATAAAATTATGCTTATTATGCATAAATCCCATATGCTTATTTTATTTCATTTTAACACAGGACTATTTTCTTTTATTTTCTCAATTTTTGCTATACCACATTATATATAAATGTGTGTGTGTGTGTGTGTCTCTGTGTCTGTGTGTGTCTCTGTCTTGTGTGTGTGTGTGTGTGTGTGTGTGTGTGTGTGTGTCTCTCTCTCTCTCTCTCTGTGTGTGTGTGTGTGTGCGTCTGCGTGTCTGTGTGCGTGTGCATGCGTCTCTGTGTGTGTGTGTGTGTGTGTGTGTGTGTGTGTGTGTGTGTGCGCTGTGTGCGTGCTGCGTCTGCTGTGTGTGTGTGTGTGTGTGTGTGTGTGTTGTGGCTGTGTGCGTGCTGCGTCTGTTCTGTGTGTGTGTGTGTGTGTCGTGTGTGTGTGTGCGTGTGTGGTGGTGTGTCTGTTCTGTGTGTGTGTGTGTGTGTGTGTGTGTGTGTGTGTGTGTGTGTGTGTGTGTGTGTGTGTGGTGCGTTGTGGCGTGGTGTGTCTGTTTGTGTGTCTGTATCTGTGTGTGTGTGTGTGTTTTTGTGTGTGTGTGCGCGTGTGTGTGCGTGTGTGCATCTGTATCTGTATCTGTGTGTGTGTGTGTGTGTGTGTGTGTGTGTGTGTCGCGGTGTGTGTGCTGTCGTGTGTGGTGTGTGTGTGTTGTGTGTGTGTGTGTGTGTGTGTGCGTGCGTGCGTGTGCGTGTTTTTGGGGCCCTCGAGTTTTTCCAATGCACCTGACGATTAGCTCCATAATCTCTGGCTCTGTTATTAGTCATTCCTGCGGTGTGTAAGAAAGGTGTTATCAGAGATACCAGAATCGGCTGACTCCGCACCGCTGATGTGTGTGTCTGTATATTTTCATTACTGCGTAAGTTCACCTGGAATTTTGGGTCACCAGGCCAATTATACTTCTGCAGCTGGACAGCAAAGGATGATGGGAATGAAGAGTTTGATGGCTTCATGCATGAGAGGAGCAAAAACTGTGGTCCACAAACATGACAAACTCTCTTTGAGCACATCTTGAACAGGTCAAGTCAAGTTTTATTGTAGGGTTTGTCTTAGTCATTATAATGAGCTTCATACAAAAACAATAGAAGTATGTGGTGTGATTTCATTTACACTCTATCTTCTCTTTTTGGACACATTTCTGCTCAGTTTCAAGACACATAACGACAAAACACTCTCTCGTCCCGAAAGCGAACTCCTCCAGCGAGTCTTTGTTTGATTAACCTCTGTTGTTTTCACGGGCCACATTCAGCTGTGGACCGACTCAAATTGAATTATGGGAATATTTGTTCAGCTCACTGTCGATAAGGACGACACATTGATTCTGTTCATCCCTTCTTCCTCTCCAGCATCTGATTTTAATTTCCTGAGCGCATGATACGCCTCTCACACGCATGGAGTCGAGCCAGACGCTCAGAGGTGTCCGATCAGGACCAAACATCTGTGAGATGATACCAACAACTCAGAAGAGTTTTACCCTCTCCATGCTGGGCCAGAAAACACCTCTTACTCTGGTGAAATCACTGTAAACACTTGGAGCTGAGGTGGTTTTCTCAAGCTTGTAAATGCTCCACCTCCAGTTCTGATTGGCTTTTCAAACAGGAAGAGGGCGGGGCTTCTCAATTTTCCATGTGTGGTTTTCATTCTCATTTACAGTCTGTAAGATGTCTAAAGCAGTGATTTTTAAACTTTTTAAAGAGTTTTTTTAAAAGATGTCTTACTGTTTTTTTAACTGTACTGCCTTGCAATGTGTACAACACATTTCTTCTTCCTCTTCATTTTCTCCGCTGCTAAATAAACTCTTCAGCCTCTTAAAAGTCCTCATTCGTACTCCTAATCATTTTGGACCTTAAGACCTCTTTTAAGGGTTAAGATGCTTTCTGAATTACTTTTTTCTTCACTAGGATCTTTTCTTTAATTTTAAGAGGAAACGTCCACATTTCTGGTGCAATGTCCAGTAATTATAGTCGATGCGTCTCTGCTCAGAAGGGGATTATGGGTAAAACACACTGGCATAATGTGCAAAACCAGAGTCTGCTGGTCTGATATATGCTGATGTTTTAAACTCTCCGTTCTCAGATCTGACAGATGAATGAGCTGATGTGTATTAGTGTGCAGAAGACATAAACCTGAGCAGGAATATTTACTCATTCATTTGAGCGTTCCTAAACATAGAGTATCTAACACACGCCCAGCTTTAAACACTCTGAACTGATCTTCATCAGAGCCATCGTCTTAAAAGCATCATATATCGTCCAGAGCGCTGGATCCGTCCTCATACTCCACATATTTACCTGCAGGAGTTTTGATAAGGATGAACAAATCCTTGGGCTTTCAAGACAAACGGCTGGTCTTGGTCCAGAGGAGCGATTCAGGCCTGTGGAGAAGCCCCACAAAACACAACATGGTTTTGTTTAGTTTTAGCCATTGATGGGAGCATCGTTTGCTTTCATGTGCAGATTAACTGCTGCCCAGAGCCTCGGCTAGTCCATTTCTCTCTTTAATGGCCACTAGCAAGTGAGCAAAGAATGCTGACGCTCAACGAATCGAGACAAAGACCTCGAGTGATGAAGAACATCTGCCTTCAGAAACCACCGTGCATGTTATTAAGGAGAAGTGGTCACTGGTGTATCTTGAGTGTTTGCTAGGGAGTTGCTGTGGAGTTTAAGGTGGTTGCTAGGGAGTTTCTATGCGGTTAAGTTGCTATGATGGTCTTGGGGGATGCTTGGATATTTTGGGTGGTTGCTAGGGAGTTGCTATGCGGTTAAGTTGCTATGGTGGTCTTGGGGGATGCTTGGATATTTTGGGTGGTTGCTAGGGAGTTGCTATGCGGTTAAGTTGCTATGGTGGTCTTGGGGGATGCTTGGATATTTTGGGTGGTTGCTAGGGAGTTGCTATGTGAGTTGCTATGGTGGTCTTGGGGGATGCTTGGATATTTTGGGTGGTTGCTAGGGAGTTGCTATGCGGTTAAGTTGCTATGGTGGTCTTGGGGGATGCTTGGATATTTTGGGTGGTTGCTAGGGAGTTGCTATGCGGTTAAGTTGCTATGGTGGTCTTGGGGGATGCTTGGATATTTTGGGTGGTTGCTAGGGAGTTGCTAAGTGGTTAAGTTGCTATGGTGGTCTTGGGGGATGCTTGGATATTTTGGGTGGTTGCTAGGGAGTTGCTAAGCAGTTGTATTGCTAAGGTGTTCTGAGTGGTTGCTAGGGAGTTGCTATGCAGTTGTATTGCTAAGGTGTTCTGGGTGGTTGCTAGGGGGTTACTATGCAGTTGCTTTAGTGTCCTAGGTGGTTAATTGGTTAATGGTTATTTAGGGTGGTTGTTAGGGAGTTGATATACAGTTGTTTTGCTAAGGTGTTCTGAGTGGTTGTTAGGGAGTTGCTTTGCAGTTGCCATGGTGTTCTAGGTGGTTGATGGGGTATTGTGGGTGGTAGTTGGGGTGTTGCTATGCAAATGCTTTGCTATGGTGTTCTAGGTGGTTGCTTGGATTTGAGGTGGTTGCTAAGGAGTTGCTATGATGTTCTATGTGCTTTATAGGATATATTGGGGTGGTTGCTAGGGAGTTGCTATGTAGTTGCATTGGTAAGGTGTTCTGAGTGGTTCTAGGGAGTTGCTATGCAGTTGCTATGATGTTCTAGGTGCTTTATAAGATATATTGGGTGATTGCTAAGGAGTTGCTATGCAGTTGCTATAGTGTTCAAAGTGGTTGATGGGTTATTTAGGGTGGTTGTTGGGGAGTTGCTATGTAGTTTCATCGCTATGGGGTTCTAGGTGGTTGCTAGAGTATTTTGGGTGGTTGCTAAGGAGTTGCAATGCAGTTGCTATGGTGTTCTGGTTTGTATGATAATTTGGGTGGTTGTTAGGGAGTTGCTATGCAGTTGCTATGGTGTTCTGGTTTGTATGATATTTTGGGTGGTAGTTGGGGAGTTGCTATGCAATTGCATTGCTAGGGTGTTCTGGGTGGTTTCTAGGGAGTTGCTATGCAGTTGCTATGGTGTTCTAGATGTTTTCTATGGTATTTGGGGTGGTTGCTAAAGAGTTGCTATGGATTTGCATTGCTATGGTGTTAGAGAATATTTTGGGTGGTTTTTAGGGAGTTGCTATGCAGTTGCTATCATGTCCCATGTGTTTGCTACAGTATTTGGGGTGGTTGCTAGGGAGTTGCTATGCAATTGCATTGCTAAGGTGTTCTGAGTGGTTGCTAGGGAGTTGTTATGGTGATCTAGGTGGTTTATTGTTATATTGGGGAGTTGCTAGGCAGGTGCTAAGGTATTTTTAAGTGTTTGGTTCCAGTCTGGCATGAAATTAATCCTGTCTAGTGTTATAGGTTTGATCATCTCTAACCCTTAATTAACTTTAGCAATAATGCATTGTAAATATATTCACGTTTTACAGAAACAGTGTTTTTTCTAACATTTCGAAGTTAAAGAACATCTTGAATCAGTGAGCAGCTAAATAACAATGCTCATGTGAGGAGAAGAAGAGCTGACTCAGATGTGTATGAGCACCTTTGGCTCTTAAACCGGAGTCCTTTGAACAATGGTGTGTTGTGTTTCGTTCTGATGTTTGATGTTTGTGATTGAAGAGCAGCTGTGTGGTCGGTTTCGCCTGAAGCCGTTCTGAGCGGACAGATTATATTAACAGCATGAGATGCAGATGTGAGCATTGCAATCCACTTCCAAAAACACTCAGCAAATTATACGGTGAGAAACAATGCTGTAAAAAATGCAGTGTACTGCAATGCATTTTTTTTTATTTTGCTTAGCAAAGTATTTTGTATGCATGTGTGATAGGTTTTAAATTTTGCATTAAACCACATGAATGAGAATTTTTGTTCAAGGTCACATCATTTTGATGCTTAGTTTTTGTTGTTTCACTGACATCACTTGAGACAATGTTGAATCAGAAAGTGGGCTCAGGGCTCATTGACTGACCGCATGGCTCAAAGAGACTCAGCGGGGTCACCGAATGTGTGAAAGACTTCCAATGCCAGACCACATTAGTGCCACCTGCTGCCCTCTTCATGCCAGCCGTGCCAGGGATTAAACGACATTACGGCCGCTTGCACGCTGCCTTTCTCTCACCATTAACACTGCAGCATCAAACCTTTATATGAATACATATTGACATGTGCTCAAATTCATTTATTATTATCAACATTTCACATCAAATTCTCTTTCTTTTAAACTTTTGAATAGCCTTCTTTAACTGTCTTTGAATGTTCGAACGATCTTTTGAACTTTCACATTTTCAAACGTTGCTTTGAAATTTAAAACTCTCTTTTGAACTTAAAACATTGTTTTGAATTTTTAAATATTGTGTTTAAATTTATAACTTTCTTTTTGTGGACGTTTACATATTCTAATTTTGTTTTGAAATGTAACATGTAAACTAGTAATGTTTTTTTTTATTAGGATTAAATTTTCAAACATTTTTAAATGTAGAACTTTCTTTTTTTATTATTCAAAATGTAGAACTTTTGAACTTTTAAATGTTGTTTTGGAATTTTGAACTTTATTTTGAATTTTCAAATATACCAATATATTTAAATATAGAACTTTCTTTTTTTGGACGTTCACACGATCAAATGCTATTTTTGATTCCCTTGTAATTTAATTATGATCTATCTTTCAAATTCTTTGCAGCATGCAAATGTATTTCTGTTTTAGGCTTGGCACATTCTCTATTCTTAATCAACTTTTTTGCTTTCACATTTTTTTATGTTGTTTTGCAATTTAGAGCTTTATTATGACCTTTTAAATTTTCTAACATTTTGAAATTTAGAACTTTTGAACCTTCACAGAATTTAATTTTTTTTTTGAGATTTAAAACTTTCTTTAAAACTTTTCAATTTTCAAAACATTTTGAAACGTGAAACTTTTGAACTTTTGCACACTTTTTTTGAGATTTAAAACTTTTCAATTTTCAAAACTTTTTGAACCTTCACACACTTTTTTTTTAGATTTAAAACTTTTCAATTTTCAAAACATTTGAAACGTGGAACTTTTTTTTTTTTTTTTTGAACTTTTGAACTTTTAAATGTTGTTTTTATTTAGAACTTTATTTTGAACTTTCACATTTTCCAACATTATGACATAAAACTGACTTTTTTTTTGTCCGTTCACGTGTTCAAATACTATTTTTGATTCCCTTGTAATTTAATTATGATCTATCTTTCAAAATCTTTGCAGCATGCAAGTGTATTTCTGTTTTAGGCTTGACACATTCTCTATTCGTACAAA
Source organism: Schizopygopsis pylzovi (assembly GCA_027422435.1). Classification (NCBI taxonomy): domain Eukaryota; kingdom Metazoa; phylum Chordata; class Actinopteri; order Cypriniformes; family Cyprinidae; genus Schizopygopsis; species Schizopygopsis pylzovi. The sequence goes on along the minus strand of CM049837.1, from coordinate 1,268,996 downwards.
TGTTCGAACGATCTTTTGAACTTTCACATTTTCAAACGTTGCTTTGAAATTTAGAACTTTCTATTTAACTTTTAAACATTGATTTGAATTTTCAAATGTTGTTTTGAACTTTGTTTTTGTGGACGTTCACATTTTCTAATCTTTTTGAAATGTAGATATTTGGGGGGGGGACGTTCAATTTTTTTAATGCTGTTTTGCAATTTAGAGTTTTATTTTGACCTTTTAAATTTTCAAACGTTTTGAAATGTAGAACTTTTGAACCTTCAAACTGTTTTTTCTTTTGAATATTTCAATTTTCAAAAATGTAGAAGTTTCATTTTTTTGGATTTGAAATTTTGAAACTTTCAAATTTACCAACATTTTGAAATGTAGAACGTTCATGTTTTTTGGATGTTCAGACGATCAAATGCTATTTTTGATTCCCATGTAATTTTATTTTGATCTATCTTTCAAAATCTTTGCAGCATGCAAGAGTATTACTGTTTTAGGCTTGGCACATTCTCAATCAACTTTTTTGCTTTCACATTTTTTTATGTTGTTTTGCAATTTAGAGCTTTATTATGACCTTTTAAATTTTCAAACATTTTCAAATTTAGAACTTTTGAACCTTCACTGAATTTTTTTTTTTTTTTAGATTTAAAACTTTTCAATTTTCAGAACTTTTTGAAACGTGGAACTTTCTTGTTTTTTTATTTTGAACTTTTGAACTTTTTTTTATTTTGAACTTTCAAATTTTCCAACATTTTGACATAAAACGGTCTTTTTTTTGTCCGTTCACGTGTTCAAATACTATTTTTGATTCCCTTGTAATTTAATTATGATCTATCCTTCAAAATCTTTGCAGCATGCAAGTGTATTTCTGTTTTAGGCTTGACACATTCTCTATTCTTAATCAACTGTTTTGCTTTCACTAGTTCCTGATTAATATGTATTCCTCTATTAATATGAGGTCATGGACTATGATGATTTAGTAAAATGCTGTTTTACATGTAGTAAAGCGTGCATGATAACAGAGCTTCCAGTGCAATCATTAATAACGGCTGTGATCCGTGACCCTGCAGGCTCTGCTCCAGTGATCCGCAGATGGAGACGGGTGAGTTTAATCCCTGACCCGCGGGTGTCTGATCCCTGATCTACCGCTGATTCTGACCTCTGTGAACATCTGACAGGTTTCCACACCACTGAGTCTGAGGAAGAGACCAGAAACCGCAGCAGATATTCAATGTGGTGTAGATTTATCCTTCCAGTATTTCTCTTTTACCGTCATGCTTTTACAAACCCTCTTTCTCATTCAATAACAGACTGTCAAGCTCCACAAAGAATGAAAAACCGTATCATAAGCGTAGTCCGTATGTCTTGTGTTTCATATTCAAGTCATACGATGCTTTGAGCTGACTGAAATATCATCTGTCAATCATCTTCACTGGTAATCTGCCGCTCTCATTCACATTCAGATTCATAAATGTTTGTCGGTATCTTAATAACCATAATAGTACATTGTCTAAAGAAATGTCCGTCTGGATCTTGTAAATTGTGCTGTTATATTATTGTTTAATATTTTTCTATTCGCATGTGGCCTTTATGACACAAGCAGTAAAGAAAAGTTACTTTTACATTATTATGTGAACATTTTATTTGCATATATTTGTAAACCAAATTTTATTGCCAAGCATATATTTGCAATTTCCAAAGTACAGAAAAACAGTAATATTTTGAAATATTTTTACTATTTATAATAACTGTTTTCCATTTGAATATATTTTAAAATGTAATATATTTCTGTGATTTCAAAGTTGAATTTTCTGCATAATTTCTCCAGTCTTCAGTGTCACATGATCTTCAGAAATCATAATAATATTTTGATTTGCTGCTAAATAAAAAAAATATTATTATTACGTTAAAACAGCGGAGTAGATTTTTTTTCAGGTTTCTTTGATGAATAGAAAATGAATAAGAACAGCATTTATCTGAAATATAAATCTTTTGAAAGCTCTAGTGTATACAGTTACAAAAGCTTTTTATTTCAGATAAATGCTCATCTTTGGATTTCTATTCATCAAGTGATCCTTAAAAATCTACTCGGCTTTTTTAAATATTGATAATATTATAATTATAATAAATGTTTCCTGATCATAAATCAGCATATTGTTATGATTTCTGAAGATCATGTGACACTGAAGACTGGAGTAATGATGCTGAAAATACAGCTTTGATCACTGAAATAAATTACACTTTAACACATATTCACAGTTATTTTCTAGTAAATTATTTTTTGCTGTTTTTGATGCAGGCTTAGTGAGCAGAAGATAATTCTTTAAAAACAAAAAATGTTACTCTTCAAAAAACTTTTGACTGGTAGTGTACAGATTTCATGACATTTATTAACAGAACAGTCCGTCGATTATCAACTGCTCATAAGGTTAGGACATTTATATTTTAAAAATGAGCATGAACATTCATAAAAAAGACGTAACCGTTTGATTAATTAATTAATGAATATTAGGCTTAAAACATATCACGCTAAACAGAATATCATTCTTAAAACATTACGCGCTAAAACATATTTTGAACAACCTGAATGACGGCACTTATTATGTGAACATTAATTTTATCATCTGTCATAACAATAACATATTTCATATAGGTTATTGATGAGCAAATCATTTATTTGAATTAGCCAGAGTTAGAGAGAGAGGTATGAAAGTTGCGCGTACATGTGCACCTGCATCTGCGCGTCTCTCTCTACAAGCAATGAGGCTTAGTTACTTTAAAAAACGATTTTACCTCCTCATTGCAGAGAAATATAATGTTGCGAGTCAGTAGCCTATCGAAGCTATTTTACTAAGAAAAAGTTCCCGTGCAGTTTGTGCGCTGCGCGATCTCTGATATCTGTGCAATAATGTGTGTGCGCGTGCGTCTATGAAAGCAGCGTAGCCTGCATATAGTTTTGGTTTAGCTACAAACTCGAGCCCGAAGCTATCCATTAAATATTAACGCGGCCCGAAACCCGAAAGGGAAGCAGACCTCTCTTGTGAACAGCCTGAATGACGGCGCTTATTATGTGAACATTCATTTTAATGTCTGTCTTTATAACAATAACTTATTTCATATATTAAATGAACATGTTCACATGCTCGGGAAGAAGACGGGAGTGCAATCTGTTCACAATTAGTCCGGGGAACTTTTAATTGAACTAGGGAATGAATATAGATCCCTGCAGTTTATCAGAATTCGCCGCCCGAGTCCGACCAGAGCCCGTGTCTTTCTCTATCTCTCCCCAACAATATAAATGTGCTTTTGCGGCCATTAAAATAGTTCCGTTTGGTTTTTAATAGCAAAGTGGTCATTAATTCGTTTAGTTTTTTTATTAATTTAATTCAGAAATATGATTGGAACATTTTATGTTTGTTAAATTCAAGTTTTAGTTTTTTTTAAATACCAAGCGGCCAGCGTCAGTTTGATTAGTTTATCTTTCTCAAATAAATGAGATTAATGTCATATTTTAAGAATAAAGTATTGATTACAATAATAAAATCATGTTACATTGCGTGAATCAACCAGTGGAATATTACATTATTCATTCTACAAATAATTTGAATGCAGGGAGCTCGTCACGACTTCATAAGTGGGAAACCGGATGTTTCTGATAGCACGTGAAGGTGGCAGAGAAGTGCTCTGGCTCAGCGCAGGGGAAAATCTGTGTGCAACTAGCTCAACTTTCGCAGGCAGGCGTCACATGATTGGAAAGGTAGTCACGGGGTGTGTCGCGATTCTCCCTTATCACACCGCGACACAGGATCGTGGATCTGAGTGTCGCGATTTCGGTTTCATATCGCGTATCGTTACAGCCCTAGTACATTGTCTAAAGAAATGTCCGTCTGGATCTTGTAAATTGTGCTGTTATATTATTGTTTAATATTTTTCTATTCGCATGTGGCCTTTATGACACGAGCAGTAAAGAAAAGTTACTTTTACATTATTATGCAAACATTTTATTTATATATATTTGTAAATCACATTTTATTGCCAAGCATATATTTGCAATTTCCAAAGTACAGAAAAACAGTAATATTTTGAAATATTTTTACTATTTAAAATAACTGTTTTCCATTTGAATATATTTTAAAATGTAATTTATTTCTGTGATTTCAAAGTTGAATTTTCTGCATAATTTCTCCAGTCTTCAGTGTCACATGATCTTCAGAAATCATAATAATATTTTGATTTGCTGCAAAAAAAAAACATGTATTATTATTATTACTATGTTAAAACAGAGGAGTAGATTTTTTTTCAGGTTTCTTTGATGAATAGAAAATTAATAAGAACAGCATTTATCTGAAATAGAAGCTCTAGTGTATACAGTTACAAAAGCTTTTTATTTCAGATAAATGCTCATCTTTGGATTTCTATTCATCAAGTGATTCTGACAAAATGTACTCGGCTGTTTTAAATATTGATAATATTATAATTATAATAAATGTTTCCTGATCATAAATCAGCACATTGAAGACTGGAGTAATGATGCTGAAAATACAGCTTTGATCACAGAAATAAAAAACAGTTTAAAACATATTCACAGTTATTTTCTAGTAATTTTTCTTTTGCTGTTTTTGGTGCAGGCTCAGTGAGCAGAAGATAATTCTTTAAAAACAAAAAATGTTACTCCTCAAAAAATGTTGACTGGTAGTGTACAGATTTCATGACATTAACTTTACCTGTGTTATTATTATGAATTTATTTATTTTACTGCGTATATATGCACTCTGAGTTTGTTTTTATCTGTCTGTCCACTCCACGTTTCTCTGCAGGGATCCCATAATCCTCCAGAACCACAGGAAATAACACTCGTCTGTTTTCCCTCCCTGCTTTCCTCGACGTCAGAGAGGTGTGTGTGTGTGTGCGTGTGTGTGTGTGAGAGAGAGAGTGTGTGTGTGTGTGTGTGTGTGTGTGTGTGTGTGTGTGTGTGTGTGTGAGAGAGAGAGAGTGTGTGTGTGTGTGTGTGTGTGTGTGTGTGTGTGTGTGTGTGTGTGAGAGAGAGTGTGTGTGTGTGTGTGTGTGTGTGTGTGTGTGTGTGTGAGAGAGAGAGAGAGAGAGTGTGTGTGTGTGTGTGTGTGTGTGTGTGAGAGAGAGAGTGTGTGTGTGTGTGTGTGTGTGAGAGAGAGTGTGTGTGTGTGTGTGTGTGTGTGTGTGTGTGTGTGTGTGTGTGTGTGTGTGTGTGTGTGTGTGTGTGTCTGTGTCTGTGTGTATATATTATTTTGTCTGTTTTAATGTATCATATATTCCACTATATTTTATATTAATCTGTGAGTGGTTCTACAGTAAAACATTTTTTTATTTAATTTTTTATATAAAATTATATTTGAGATATTTTGTGTATATTTAAAATTCAATGTATTTTATTCTTTTAAAATATGAACATATTTAAAATTATTTTAATACTGTGTATTAACTAATGTTGATATATTACAATATGTTTCTTAAATACTGAAAAAGTATATCAAACAAAAATATTAATCTAATAGTAACAGATGATGATGATGATGATGATGATGTTTGTTTTTATTTTAGGATACGTGGAGATGCAACATGACCTTCATCCTCAACATCCCGCTCAAAAACCCTGAAACACCCATCATCATATTTACCACGGTAAAGTACAGTAAAGTACACCCTACACTTGATCTTGATCTCGAGCCGTAGCCGTCTTCAAACTCTTCATGTTCACGACTCTTCTTGAGTGAGTCAAACACCTCATTAATGATTCACTGATGAACACAGATGATGAATGTAAAGCATATTGAACGAGTCTAACGAGAGCCAGATGAATGATTTCCCTCAACACTGAGAAACAACGAAACAATGTCCAGCAGTGATTACGTCACATGAGTGTTATCTGAGGTTATGGAGCTCGGCTGATTCGGTAATTAACAGCAGCTTCGTTTATTCGTCTTCAGACGGAGTAAATTAGCTTTCTCACACATTATTTCTCCAGGACAACTGCTTAAAATAACTCTATTTATTTACAATATCACATGCATGTGTCTGGAAAAGATCATTACTGTAATAAAACAGAAGTTACATTTTTATTTATGCATATGGTGTATGCTGTAATATCCAATATTTATGCTGTGAATTTTTATATATTTTTAATCGTTTAAATGTCAATAGACTACTTTTAGTTTATTATTTTCTTTTTTTAATATTTTTTATTTACTCTTTGAGTAGTAAAAGGTAATAAAAAAAAGGAAACTTTGTATTGTATTGTATTTTAATACTTAATATTTATTTAATTCTGAAATATGTCACATTAGATGTCTCATGGAAATAGGACATATAATAGGAAATATAAAAATGAATATACATTTTAAATAGAATATAACAGTAACAATGAAAAGTGTGTGTGTGTGTATATATATATATATATATATATATATATTAATATTTGTTCATATATTCTGAAATATTTGATAGTGGGATAAGAAAAATAGAGAATAGAGAAAAAGTGTACATTTGATATACAATTTATATTTTAATAAAAAAAATATTTTTATTCAAATGAATTATGTGATAATTTTTTATTCAAATTAATTAATATGAACTATTTTAATAAAATATTTTTTTATATAAAAAATTTGATTTTGATTAAAAATAATTATGTGATATTTTCTTATTCAAATTAATTAATATGAACTATTTTAATCAAATTAATATTTTTGGATTATTGTTTTACTGTTTCCTGATTTTAATGAAGCTGCTGTCATCATTGTTACTTTCATCTGGTGCGATGTTCAAAGCTCATCATTTACCATTTAATTAAAAAAAAAATATTTACATTTATAAATTAAATTCTCATTGAAAAGGGATAATATTTTATTTTGTTTATTTGTTAGTTTGGCATTTTTACAGTTTTGTGTCTTGCAATATTTTAATTTTATTGTTTAATTGTATTTTATTTGTATAATTTATTTGTATTTATTTTATTTTATTTTATTTGTTGGTTTGGCATTTTTACAGTTTTGTGTCTTGTAATATTTTAATTTATTTTTTTTATTTTATATAATTTTATTTAATTTAATTCATTTATTTATTTGTCTATTTATTTATTTATTAATTTAATTTATATTGTATTGTATTGTATTGTATTGTATTGTATTGTATTGTATTGTATTGTATTGTATTTTATTTTATTGTATTGTATTGTATTGTATTGTATTTTATTTTATTTTATTGTATTTTTTTTTTCTTTTTTTTCTTTTTTTTATTATTATTATTATAATTTTTTGTTGGTTTGGCATTTTTACAGTTTTGTGACTTGCAATATTTTAATTAAAAATTGTATTTTATTTTTATTGTTTAATTTTATTTTTATTATTAAATTGTATTAAATTGTATTGAATTTTATTAAATTTTATATTATATT
>CM049837.1:1214076-1256576 GCA_027422435.1 Schizopygopsis pylzovi | reverse complement strand
CGCTGAGAGCAGACCTGAGGGACTCAGCGCTTCGAGGGCCAGCTGTTGTGAAGCCGAACACAGCGGGACCTGCTGCGCTTCATCACACACAGATGAGATCTCACGCAGGACAGGGCCTTATCTTTAACTGACACTGCAAACACTAGAATAGAAATAGAACACAATACTTTATTTCAGCTAGGTACTCGTTATAGTTTAGATTAACTTATTACACTAAAATAACTCAAACCGAAATAATCATTATTGGTAAAAAAAGGCATATAGACTGTTACATAGTTTTTACTTTATATATATATATATATTTATATACATAGATGTTTAAAAATAGCAAAAACTACTAAAATGAGAAACAACAAAATTACTAAAACTTAGTTAAAACCTATAAATAAAATATTAAAACCAAAAATTAAACTTGTTTAAAAATATTGTTGTAATACTATATAAATATTAAAATATTAAAAAATATATTTATAAAATAAAAAAGTTAAATATTATAAATATAATTATATTCATCTGCTACAAAAAAATCATTGCTCAGCCAAGGCTGCATTTATTTGATCAAAAATACAGTAAAACAATTTTAGAAATTAAAACATGTTTTCTATATGAATATGTGTTAAAGTGTAATTTATTTCTGTATTTTCAGCATCATTACTCCAGTCTTCAGTGTCACATGATCTTCAGAAATCATAATAATATGCTGATTTATGATAAGACACATTTCTGATTATTATCGTGCTGCACAATATTTTAGTGGAAACTGATACATTTTATTTTCAGGATTTACAGATGAATAAAGTTCAAAAGAACAGATTTTGTAACATTATAAATGTCTTTAATGTCACTTTTGATCTATATCTGTATCTATATGTATAAATATCTCAATATCTATTCTCTACGGTGCAGATGTGTGGAGATCTTGTTTTCTCAGTTTCGCTGTGGTGTGTAAAACATGTCTGAACAAGAAGCATGTGTTTTGTTGAGTTGAGGCTCATTGAGTGGAGATGAAGAAAGACAGCGGCTGATGTGAAGCACTTGAGAACTAACCAGTCAGCACTAAAGCGAATGGATAATAAACTCCTCAGTGTTAATATGAGTTTATGGCCCTGTCCCAAATGGAACACTTCATGTGCACTTGCGGTCTTAAAATGGCCGCCGTGTGCGCATGTCCGTTAAGTCCACGAGACCGTAGGGTGTCCCATTCCTCATTTTAGCGTTCAGAAGGGTGCTGTTATGCGCCCTCGATCCACACTTCTGCCATCCCGCACTGGTGTGAGTTCACAGCAGACTTCTACCCGACAGTCAAAGCGGCATTACGTCACGAAAGTGCGGACTCAGAGGAAGACCGCGAGGGTTTAGGGTGCCATTTGGGATCAGGGCCTATGTTGCTGCGGTGTCATGCTATTAGCTCCGCCCACTTTGAAATATGATTGGTGCAGAATTAGAGCGCAGCTGTGCATTGAGGTTTCTGATTGGCTGAGTGTTCTAATGAAGACAGGGAAGGTGCTGGTGTTATGTGAGTGTGTTTCGGGGTTGGAGGAGCACCTGTGTGTCTCCAGTGTTTCGGACTCGGCTGATTCAGTCCTCTTTGAGCTGGAAGAGAGGCGTGGCGTCGACAGATTGCAGGACGGACATCTTGTGACCACAGCTTCACTCAAATTAAGTTTCAAGTGACTGGATTCTATAAATAAGATTATTTATCATCATCTACAATAGCAAGTATGGTTATTTACAAGATACCAAAAAAGCCACTTATTTGCTGAAATCTTAGTAACGGAAATAAATGTTTTTTATTATAATTCGCATAGTTCTATCATTTTAATATTATATATATAATTCTAAATAAATATATATAATACATATAAGGCCCTTATTTCACTAGCATCAACAGCTAATATAGTTTTTATATAAAAACTGTTTGCTACAATGTTATGGTATTTCGGCTGGTTGCCAGGGTATGTCTATATGGTTGATAAGGAGTTCTAATTGTATGCTAAGCCATTGGTAGGGGGTTTCTAGGCTGTTCTGGATGCTTGGGTGTTGCTATGTGGTTGCTAGAGTGTTCTGGTGGTTGCTAGGGTGTTGCTATGAGGTTGCTAGAGTGTTCTGGTGGTTGCTAGGGTGTTGCTATGAGGTTGCTAGAGTGTTCTGGTGGTTGCTATGGTGTTGCTATGAGGTTTCTATAGTGTTCTGGTGGTTACAGAGGTGATTAACTGATTGCTGTGGTGTTGTTAGGTGGTTGCTAGGGTGTTCTGGTAGTTGCAAATGTGTTGGCAAGTGCATTATGGTTGATATAAATCTGTTTTGACTGGTTACTAGGGCATTGCTATATGGTTGCTAGGGTGTTGCTATATGGTAGCTTGGGTGTTTTGACTGGTTGCTAGGGTGTTGCTATGTGGTTGCTAGGGTGTTGCTGTATGGTTGCTAGAGTGTTGCTATATGGTAACTTGGGTGTTTTGACTGGTTGCTAGGGAGTTGCTATGTGGTTACTAGGGCATTGCTATGTGGTTGCTAGGGTGTTGCTATATGGTAGCTTGGGTGTTGCTGTATGGTTGCTAGAGTGTTGCTATATGGTAGCTTGGGTGTTTTGACTGGTTGCTAGGGAGTTGCTATGTGGTTACTAGGGCATTGCTATGTGGTTGCTAGGGTGTTGCTATATGGTAGCTTGGGTGTTTTGACTGGTTGCTAGGGTGTTGCTATGTGGTTGCTAGGGTGTTGCTGTATGGTTGCTAGGGTGTTGCTATATGGTAGCTTGGGTGTTTAGACTGGTTGCCTGGGTGTTGCTATGTGGTTACTAGGGCGTTGCTATGTGGTTGCCAGGGTGTTGCTATATGGTAGCTTTGGTGTTTTGACTGGTTACTAGGGCGTTGCTATGTGGTTGCTAGGGTGTTGCTATATTGTTGCTTGGGTGTTTTGACTGGTTGCTAGGGTGTTGCTATGTGGTTGCTAGGGTGTTGCTGTATGGTTGCTAGGGTGTTGCTATATGGTAGCTTGGGTAATTTGACTGGTTGCTAGAGTGTTGCTATGTGGTTGCTAGGGTGTTTCTATATGGTAGCTTGGGTGTTTTCACTGTTTGCACAGGTTGTATTATTTGGCGCTAGTTCAGCAGGGCTAGTTCTGAAGTCTGTTGACTGAAGGTCAGGTCTCTGTGCTCCTGGTTAGTTCAGGATTAGTGACTGTAGATCTCTATGACTCCACATCACGCCGAGTCCTTATAAGGCAAGAGAGCAGAACACAGACCAGATTTAACTGCTTATCCACTGCTGTATATATAGAGAGAGAGAGTGTGTGTGTGTGTGTGTGTGTGTGTGTGTGTGTGTGTGTGTGTGTGTGTGTGTGTGTGTGTGTGTGTGAAATAAAAACATCTAGAGACTCATTCAGTCTCATTGCTGTCTATGAGAAAAATCTGAGATATTAAAGTTTCAGTTAGTGATCTTTCAACACGACCATGTTTAACATCCGTATCTGAGCTCAGAGGACTCAATAACACACTGTGTTTGTTTTATCATGCACATTAGAGTTATAATAAGCGTCTAGACTCCTGTATGCTGTGCAACATGACAAACCGAGGCAATAATCTCGCCCTATGTGTCCATTTCCAGTTCTCTCTTCTACATTTGATTGCTCATAAAGCTCTTAACCTGCAGTTTTAAGGTTAATCAGTCTGGAAGAGGTGTTATGTTTCTTTTCTTTCCTTCCTTAAGAAAATAAATAATAAACAGGCCTTCATAAATCCTCCCGTGGACTTGTGTAAAGGTTTATTCAGAGGGAAGTCTGGTGAACAGGGCGTCCATTCAGCACGCGTTCACTACCGCTGACTTCATACAGACCCACGCTGAACACAGTCGGGTTATTATAGGCCAGCAGGGGGTGGATATTTATATTTTAACAGAGAAACTGAGACTGAGAAGACCAGAAAGATGAAGCTCATATACTGTTACATTTTACATTCAGATCCAAACTTTAGTTTGTTGATGAAATGCATTTTAATCATACACTGTAAAAAAATGTTATGTAAAAAAACAGTAATGTGCTGGCAGCAGAGTCGCCAGCAATTTACTGTTATTTTACAGTATTCGTACTGTGAAATTATTTTGCAGTTTATTACCGTAAAAATGAAATACAGTATAACTCTGTTTATTTTTTAATTTACAGTAAAATACTGGCAGCAGAGTCGCCAGTAATCTACTGTAATTTAACAGTATTCGTACTGTGAAATTATTTAGCAGCTTATTACCGTAAAAATGATATACAGTATCATTCTGTTTCTTTCAAATTTACAGTAAAATACTGGCAGCAGAGTCGCCAGCAATCTACTGTAATTCTACAGTATTCATACTGTGAAATTATTTAACAGCTTTTTTCTGTTATAATTAAATGCAGAACATTTCTGTGATTATTTCAATGTAAAACATCATTATGGTTACTTTAAATTCACTCTTTATTGTAAAAAAAGGCATAAAATGGATAGAAATAATTTGACTGAGGATTCGTTACTTATTTAATTTATTTCAAATATTTTTTTTAGATTTATTTTAAATCTAGTGTTATTTTATGCCTTCCTAAATAGTGAATTTAAAGTAACCAATGGTGATTTAATTAGATTTACAGTCGAACATTATTGTTCTGTGGGCTACTGCATACATCTACTTAAAATACATTATATTGAAATATCTAAACAAGCAAACACTTAAAGGATATAAATCAAAATCAAGTTTTATTTAAAAGAACAGTCAACAATTAACAAGGATTCAAAATGTAAAAATTGTAAAAAAAAAATTAAAATAAAAAAAAGACTGGCTAAAGGCTAAAAAAGGCTAACAAACAAATACTTAAAAATAAAAACAATGGCAATAAAAACATAATAAATAACAGAAACAAATATAACAAAATAAGCTACAAACATGACAACCTGAAGTCAAACACATTAAACATTGTAACATTTAACATTTTTTGAACAATTTTGGATCTGCACTACGCAGAACAACAAATTTAGTAAAATATTTTAGTGAAAAAAACATTTGTTCAGGGATTTTTTCAGCACTTTTTTAAACATTCCAGTGAGGAGGCTTGTGTACATTTTAAAAGAGTTCTAGTCCTAGGTGAATAACTGTCATTTTACACCTACTTAAACATGACGACCTGGCTGCACGTTGTCTCCTGAGGTATTCCAACTGGTACCTCTGTAAAACATCAGCAAACAAAACATTTTATCAAAATAACTCTAAAATTGTCAATGTAGAGTACAACTAAAATTCCTGCATGTTTCAAGTCAACCATTTTTTCCATAACACTAACTATTTTACACTTTTCTACTGTTCAGCAGTGTTGCCAACTGCTTTAAATTGAAAGTAGCTAAAACTGGTAGCTAAATGTCACTAGATGACATCACACTGGCAAATTCACTAATCTATATAAAGATGAATATCAGTGGGCAAGATGTGAACTTAGATAAAGTTTGTCCAAGAAGTTGCTGTATTTGTCCCTAAACTTTTGAAAAAAAGTCTCAAAAGGGGTGGGGAAGCCATTAAATCTAGCTACAAAATTGCTAAATTGGCAACACTGCTGTTCAGATTCACTGAATGGTCCATGTTTATATTACAGAACAAAATTATTCCTAAGATGTTACCTTTTGTATAGATGGTAATGAAACTGAATAACTATCACCCGGACATCAGTTACAATGGAATCAACTGTGGTTAGTCTAATTCAGTGGTTCTCAAACCTGTCCTGGAGTACCACCAGCCCTGCACATTTTGTATGTCTCCCTCATCTATCACACCCATTTCAGGTCTTGCAGTCTCTACTAATGAGCTCATGAGTTGAATCAGGTGTGATAGATGAGGGAGACATACAAAATATGCAGGGCTGGTGGTACTCCAGGACAGGTTTGAGAATCACTGGTCTATTTGATTTGGTAGTTTTTAATTATTTAGATTTTAATTCCTTTACAGTCCTGACATTTTTTTTGAAGGTTGTATTACTTTTGTTCTTTTATAGCACACTTTTACTTTTTTAAATGAACTTTTTGTTTTAATGTGGCAACATTAGTCTGTCAAAACAACATAGACAGAAACAAGAGGAGAGCTCACTGACCTATATGAAGTCCCACTGAAAGTCGATTAGGTTCTTCAATAGTGTGGAGACATGTGCATTTACTGTAGAGATTTTTTTCTGAACAATCGCCCCTGTCCTCTTCGAGGTAACCTTTCCCTGGATGGCCTTTGTGCCTTTTTCGGGATTGATGCCAATGAAGCGCCTGGAATTACAATCGTCAGAGACTGAATGAAAAAATATAAGGAATGACTTGGAAACTTAAAAGGGTAGTTTGAGCTTTGGATATTCTGTTGATAACTGGTACTGACATCATGAGGTACTTTGTCAAATTTTGCTGCCTGTTTTTCTATATCTTGGACGTAATTTGCTTGTTAAAATGTACAAGTGTATTGCTATGCACAGGAGACAGTATTATGCCTCTATTCATGCTTATATAAAGTGTGATTTAAAAATCTGTTCCACTGCAGTAACAATCTAACATAAAAAATAAATATAAATATAGATGCAGTGAGATCAGACAAAGGCATCAGGCAGCTCATATATTTCATTTGTATTGTTCTTTTAATGTTTTTGTTGTGTTGTGGCAGGGAGATTTTTGATCACAAGCCTGACAGGCAGGCCTGTGATCAGAAATCTCCTAGTCAGCTGGTTAAATATTGGGCAAAAAAAAATGCAGAGCAACATAGGGTCAGATAACAAAAACTTTGCAAGCCACAATAAGCAACATAAGAAGGTTTTTAACATAAGATGGTATTGCTCACAGGTAATTATTCAAAGTAGAAAATCCCATCTTGGTATAAATGCAAACTATCCCTTTAGGCAAAATAATGGTTTCTGGTGATGCAGGTTTCAACAATTATAACTTAAGAAAAGCTTTAGCACTTTATTTTACAGTATGTGTCCTTCCGTGGTACATGTATGGTAAATATATTGTACCTACAGGCAAATGAGTGGTAACAAAGTACTTGCCTGAAGTGTATGTTCATGGTAACACATAAGAAGCACGGCTGTACTAAACAGTCACACATGCATGGTAATTAGTTTGTACATACAGACAAGTGTGGGTAATAACGGTCACTTACAGGTAGTGCCCATACATGGTAACTAATTAGATACTTTACTGTACTTACTAATGTGTATACATGGTAAATATGTAGTACTTACGGACAAGTGGGTACAAATAGGCAAGTCCTTACAGTATCCATATATGGTGACTAATAAGACACATTACTGTACATAGTATGATATGTACACGGTAATATAAGACACATACTGTCCTTGGTATACATGTGGTAAATATGTATTACTTACAAACAAGTGTGTGTTAATGTTAAATTGATCTCCACAACAGTGCTTACAACATTTGAAGAACTGATAATTCCTGTGTAATGTTTATGTAAAATGGTTCACTTTATTTTACAGTCCTATTTCCATATACATACTATGTAAGTACTGGTGTATGTATCTATTAGTTAATGTACAGAATTAGTTATGTGGTACTCAAGTTGGGGGTATAAACATATACCAAGGTACTTATTGAGTAATTGATGGTAGATGGTACATAGTAAGTATATAGAAATAGGACTGTAAAATAAAGTGCACCATTCCAATACATGGAATGTATACCAAGGACAGTATGTGTCTTGTTTGTTACCACATAATAGCACATTTTTCCGTAGGTGATACATATTTACCATTTACATATCATACTATGTACAGTAATGTGTCTTATTAGTCACCATATATGGATATTGTAAGGACGTGCCTATTTGTACCCACTTGTCCGTAAGTACTACATATTTACCATGTATACACATTAGCAAGTACAGTAAAGTATCTAATTAGTTACCATGTATGGGCACTACCAGTAAATGACCGTTATTACCCACACTTGTCTGTATGTACAAACTAATTACCATGCATGTGTGACTGTTAAGTACAGCCGTGCTTCTTATGTGTTACCATGAACATACACTTCAGGCAAGTACTTTGTTACCACTCATTTGCCTGTAGGTACAATATATTTACCATGTATGTACCAGGGAAGTACACATACTGTAAAATAAAGTGCCACCAGAAAAACTACAATGCGGAAAAGGAAATTCAAGTTGTCTCACCTCTGAATGAATTCCAGAGTACAGGCTGCTTCTTCTTGATATTGGAGGTTAAGCATATAGTAGATTGCAAATACAGCAGCAAGTCCCGTCAAAAAGGTTGGTGTGATGCCTTCAGATATGACACGACCCTCAAGCGTGATCATCCAGCGCCCAATAGTGACTTGCCCTGTTCCACCTGAAACTTCAAGTGATAGCAACATTAATCTCACCTTGCATTAAAATCTGTACATTCAAAGAAAAATAGCAATGTAAAATGTCTATAAATGAAATGTATACCAAGTAGAATCAGGCGAGGACTTGCAGGTACAGTCAGAGTTGTCTCAACATCAGCTGCAGTGGAACACACCTGTAGGTAACAGATATTTTAAAATGTGTTTTTTAAAGGGTTAGTTCACTCAATTACTCACCCTTGTGTCGTTCCAAACCCATAAGACCTTTGTTCATCTTCGGAATACAAATTAAGATATTTTTGATTAAATCTGAGAGGTATCTAAACCGCACAAAGGCAGCAACGTCATTGCACTTTTCAAGGCCCAGAAAGTAAGTAAAGACGTTAAAATAGTCAGCATGACTACAGTGGTTCAACTTTAATGTTATGAAGCGACAAGAATACTTTTTGAGTTTTGTGCGCAAAAACCCCCCAAAATAATGACTTAATTCAACAATATTTTATCTTCCCTGTCAGTCTCCTACAGTTTACGTTGTAAACATAGTTCAGCGCTTCCAGGTTCTACCTCAGAAAATTGGCTCGTTATTGGCCAGCTCCTGCTTCAGCATCACACGCATGCGTAGTGCTGCTCACCTGAACAGTGTTGGCCAATAGTCAGTTGGTGTTCAGATGTAAAACACGGAATCACAGCATTGTATTTAGAACGTAAACTGTAGGAGACTGACAGGGAAGAGAAAAGATTGTTGAATAAAGTCGTTATTTTTGTTGTTTTTGTGCACAAAAAGTATTCTTGTCGCTTCATAACATTAAAGTTGAACCACTGTAGTCATGCTGATTATTTTAACGATATCTTTACTTACTTTCTGGGCCTTAGAAAAGTGCAATGACGTCGCTGCCTATGTGCGGTTCAGATACCTCCCAGATTTCATCAAAAATATCTTAATTTGTATTCCGAAGATGAACGAAGGTCTTACAGGTGTGGAACGACATGAAGTTGAGTAATTACTGAAATTAACTGAAATTTAATTTTTGGGTGAACTAACCTTTTAAAGAGCAAAATTAACAAAACAGGCAATTATCAGAAAACCTGCTGTGAATAAATAGACATGGCATTCAGAATTTGAAAGAGGGAAGCAAGAAAATATTAACTTACATCTGTAAAGATGACCAGTCCTGTTAGTTTCTCTCCAAAGTGTGCCATGAGCAGCTGAACAACACGAAGTGCCATCTCATCATCTTCACTTTTGGAGAGGACATTCTTAACATCTTGATTGGTAGGTTTTTGTTTGAAGTATTGTGTGATGGCTGTTCCACATTCCTCCATACTGAGTTCCAAGCTACGAAGCACATTGATGTCTGTAAGCAACTCAAAATGACCATATATGAACTTCTGGGTGAAAAGAAAGGGCCATTTCCCTCGCAAATCTTCAACGTCAGGTGGTGGAAGGGCATTAATATCACGGCGTTGTAGACAGAATGTGCACTCCATTCGATTTTTGACCTCTGCTCTTTCAGCTCCACCTGCACCTTCCTGACTGTAAATCTCTACCAGTTTTTGCCGGTTCTGCTCCAGTGTCTCGTCAGTTTCTTCTGGAGGAAGGTCTGGCTGAAATCTTGAACAACCATAACTGTCGCTTGGCCCCCTCTTGGAACTGCCTCTAGAGGCTCTGTGACATGTAAAGCTTACCTCACGGTTCACATTCTCGATGCGGTTTTTCACTTGAATCAAAAGTGATGTATAACCTCCACCCAAAAGTGACCCGTCTGCCGCCATATCAGCAAAACTTTTCGGGTACTGCCTGATGATATTTCGAATCACAACGAGACACTGTGAGCGATTTGGATTGGCCTCATACATCCTCATTTCATCAACAAGTACTCGCACCATCTGACGTCGCTCCACTGGTTTTGGTCTTTTGCCATCCACAATTGCAGATCTTATTTCCTTTGGCATTTTTTCCCATGGAACCTGGAAGGTGTCGGGCCATGTTTTGAATGTTTGAGATGTGGAGGGGCTGTTTCTTGTCTGTCTTGACAATATTTCGGTGGATGGCAGATGTAATGAACTACAATGACTTGGAGTGCCTGATGAAGGCTCTGAAGCTGACGAAGTACTACTCAGTGGTGAAGAGGGTGGGAAAACTTGCAGATCCAATGTGATGGTCTCTGTCTCTAAACAAATAAAAAAATAAACCATACATAGTGTCAATGCAGTGACATTTACATGGCATGTCTGTAACAGAAAATTGTTGTCTAATATCAGGTACTGACTTGACCCATAATAAACACATACAAATGAGATCAAATATAAGAAGATGCATCTTATAAAAAAACATTTGTGATGAATCCACAAAATAAACTCAGTCTGGTTTTGTTGTTCAACACGTCTTTTAGTATCAGAATGTTTATGATTAAATTATATTGAATTTATCTGTGCTTACCATAGTTTAGCATGTTATTAATTAATTAATTACCTTGTTTAAACGCATCCATGAGTTTTCGGAGCTGAATGATGGGTAACATATCAGCAATGTCTTCCTTCTGTACATATCTTAGATCTTCTTTAGACTCCAAGCCAGAACTCTGAAGTTTAGAAATGATCTGTAACTGAATCTCTTCTGGGAGATTTGGCAAGGTCTTGTAGATGATCCCCTTGATTTCTTCACTCAAATTAGTCATTATTCTGGAGTAAAGGGAAAGAATGGTGAAGAATTATCACTGGCGTGCCATGGAAAGAGTACTCAGGTAAGGGGTAGTAATCTAGCAGATTCTCATGATTAACACAACTGTAGCTTTTCTGCATCAGTGTAAAACTATAGACACCCATGTCAGGATAACGCATACCATAATATTTTTCAGCAATAAAATATACAGCTGAATCCTTGTGAATGACAATCACTTTGATTTTTCCAATTACCAATCCCTTATCCTCATCATTGATCACAATGAACATGTTTTTTTTGTATTTAGTGCCCTTCACCACCACCTCATGTGCTATTAGAGTGTTTACAGCCTCAAAATGATGTTGTGCAACTGCCTCTCTGATGTCATCATTGTAATCACCTGAGAAAAAAGGTGTGCCCTTTTCCACTAAAACAGCTGGAGGGAAGAACTTTCCAGCACTCAAAAAGGCCTGTAGAAGTTGATGTCTCTCTGCAAGAGTAGAGCATGGATTCTTAAAGTTTCGCAATTTCCTCAAACATTGTTTAAAATATGTATGTTTGCTCTCAAATCTTAAAGTCCATAGACGAATAAGTGGCCCAAACTGGACAATGAGCTCTGGGTAATGACTGACATAATGATGTTTGGGCTTCAGTGGGTGATTAGGAAAGGCTTGCTTTCGGCAATGCAAATATTCATCGATAATAACCCTTAAGTAGGCTATCTGACCAGTTGAAATGGCTGGTGCACAAATGAGCTCTACAATTTCTCTAAGTTGTAATGCTAACTGCCATATTTCATTGTCACCTGGATTTTCTATTTTGTCTCCAATCAAGACAGGCAACATTCTGAGCAAACACCAATTTTGCACAGCATGCCCTCCAAGTTTTACACCCTCTGGACTGACCTCACAGGGTTTGTCATTAGCATCCTTACCAAGATACTTGAATTGATTTATTCGCCGATTCAACAAGAGATAGCTAAACAGTTTATCCACCTTAACAAAATGGTTAATGTACAATGCCAGGTCATAGGATACAATACCTTCAAAAAGATCATGGCCAAGGCAAGGAGGTAACCCTGGCTGACACACATGGAAGTATGTGAGTGTATTAAATAAAGAGTTGAATTTAACACCTCCACTGGATGAAGACTGTCCATCCCTGGTCTGAACATGATCACTGTATGACTGTTTTGTACGTTCATTGCCTTGATTAAGAGGATCTGCATTGAATTCATCTCTGGTGATCTCACAATATCTGCAGAAGTGTGAACTCTTGCTAAAATTCTCAACAAAGCCTCCTATGCTATGTGAACCTAGGTTGTCCCCTGCAATGGCACACAAAGTTCCCTTATAGACGTTTCCATCTGACAGGGTAACGCCATTGAGCTCAAGATCGTTAAGGTCTTTGACCAGGGAGCCCATAACCAAGTCCTGACCAAAATACTTTAAGTCTTGTTCTCTACATAGAAGAGCAAGCTGCATGTGATCAGTGCTTGATCTATTATGTGGCATTAAATCAGCAAGAGTGAGATACACTGCAAGTATCTTGTGTTTTTTCTTCCCAGATCCCAGTGGATTGACCACTTCAAATGCATCCTGATATAGGATTAAGCTCAATGATGAGCTCTCTGTCTGAAATAACACATTCTCAGCAGTATTTCTGCCATCCCACACATCCCGAAAAATATCCTTAGATCCAATACTGGAGTGTACTTGTTTGTATTGATCCCACACTGACTCACAATGAAAAAGAGATTGGAGTGTTTGTTTAATGGGAATATACTGAGCAAAACACTCTTTGCCTGCCTCATTCTGACCAAGACAGATCTGAACTGGCTCAATATAATTGAAGCTATTCTTGAAAAAAGTTTTTCTTCTCTGGTCAGTTTGCAATGACTGAGTGTTGCAGGTCCTAAAGAGATCCTCAGTTTTCAGGACATTGAACACATTGCTTGTGTCAGCTTCTGAAACCCCAAGTGTAACCAGCTTCTCTTTCAGTTTGAAAAGCAGATGTGATTGGCTTATGTCATGTATTTCCTGAATATCTTCGATAATTGTTTGAATGACAGAGGATGGCAGCAATAACTTTGCTTGCAATTTCAAATAAAACAGGGCTAAATTTTTCAAGAATAGGGATTCATCAGCAGTTTCTACAAATACATCTGACGGCTCATAATCTGCATCACTGGGAGGGTCAATCTGCATGTCAGACTGCTCTTGTTCGCACTCATGGGACATGCCAGGATTCACTACTGAATCAACCAGATGTTCATTAGCACCATCTTTATGTCTTCTACTCACGTGAGATGTGAACGTGGATAAAACACGAAAGCGCTTGTCACACTGTCTATAAGGGCAAGCAACTGTTTTCCCCTCTCTGATGTGTATTTTCAAATGAGAATAAAAGGACTTCAAATTCTTACACTTTTCCCTGCAGAAATCAACATGACATGTCAATTCAACTTCATGAAACAACCTAGGCTTAACCACAGATTTGTCATGTCTGTAAATGTGACACCTAAAAGCTGGAAACCTTAGAAAAGACCTACTACAATCTGGCAAAACACACTTAAAAATGAAATTAGGTGTATTTTTATGAATTCTCATGTGCTTTACATAAGCCAATACTGTGGCACAGTTATGACTACAGGCCTGACAGGAGAACATTTTTGCTGTCAAAAAAAAAAAAAAAAAAAGCTGCCTAGACTATTGCCTTACACTTGCCCAAGGCCGTCAATTCCATGTAATCAACTTTTTGAATAAGTGTTCACACTAAACATCCTTTGATATTCGGCTAAAATACATCAAAAATAAGACACAAATAATGGCTGATTTTGTTTACAACCCATATCAATATTCGCACCTTAATTTCTAATCGCAAATCAAGTTATCAAAATATGTTTTTACTGTAGATAGTAAACACTAAAACTATTCTCCGTTTAAACATATGCCACCTTTAAACTAACATTAAATAATCGACATTTCATATACTATGTTTGTTTAGTGATTTTTGTGGAATTTGAAGCCATTAACAACGAGCAAGAGATTGTTAACTGGACGGTTTTCAACAGCGACTAACAGTCTTAGTTTAGAGACGATCTAAAACAAACTTAATAAAACCTGATGGCTGTAAAATGCGGGCACATGTTTGAAGTATTCACACATTTTAGCTGTGAAGAGACGTTTAACAATTGATAAAACCTGGTGACCATAAATGCGTGTAAATATGTTTTAAATATTAAAATTTCAGCACAGAAAGGCCGTTTTAAAACCATACACTTACTAGCTCGACAGTTTACTGAGCATCGATGTCATAACATTACTTCTGGTAATACTACCTGAATAAAATACTGGTGAGGAATATAAGAAAATGTTTTTAATTACCGTGTAGGTGCAGATGAAGATGCAGGTCGATGCAGTTGAAGGTCTTCGAATTGCGATGTGAAGCAGACGTCCTTAGAAACTTTCTTCTTCGGAAAAAAGTGCTTCACAAATTATATTTGTAAAAACTTCTCATCACAAGTAGCTGACTGAAAATTATTTTGGATGCTTGAAAATAGCAAATTAACCAAACTGACAAAACAGGAAAGCCTTTTGAACAAACTTGTACTCGCACTTGTACACCCAATAAAAAAAAATATATATAAAAATACTGCATTGTACTGTATTTAACACAGTCCACAATGCATTGCAAACAGTAAAAAACTGTATTACTTAAAAACAGTAGAGTACTGTTATAAATTGGCTGTAAATTAACAGCAATTTCTTAAACAGCTAAATATTGCCCAGAATGCCTTGTTTTCTACATTACATTACTGTTTTAATTGAAAACAGTACGTTACTGTCAGAATATGGCCGTTTTTTAACAGCAATTTTTTACAGTGTACGCAAAAGTTAAGCCCCGTGACCTGTGTGCTGAGTGTGAGTGAGTTTTTGGTGCTAGTGGCTCCAAAGGTGTTTTGACTGGTTGTTAGGGTGTTGCTATGTGGTTGCTAGGGTCTTCTGGTGGTTGCTAGGGTGTTTCTATGTGGCTGCAAATGTGCTTTGACTGCATTTTTAGGTTTGCTATGTGGTTGCAAAGATGTATTGACTGGTCGCTAGGGTGTTGCTATATGGTTGCTAATGTGTTTTGACTGGTTGTTAGGGTGTTACTAGGGTGTACTGCTGGTTGAAGCAATATTTTGATTGGTTGCTAGGGTGTTCTGGTGGTTGCTAGGGTGTTACTGTGGCTGCAAATGTGCTTTGACTGTTTTTAAGGATTTTCTATGTGGTTGCAAAGATGTTTTGACTGGTTGTTATGGTGCAATTATGTGGTTTCAAAGATGTTTTGACTGGTTGCTAGGGTATTGCTATGAGGTTTCAAAGATGTTTTGACTGGTTGTTATGGTGTTGCTATGTAGTTTGAAAGATGTTTTTACTGGTTGTTATGGTGTTGCTATGTAGTTTGAAAGATGTTTTTACTGGTTGTTATGGTGTAGCTATGTAGTTTGAAAGATGTTTTGACTGGTTGTTATGCTGTTGCTATGTAGCTTCAAATATGTTTTGACTGGTTGTTATGGTGTTGCTATGTAGCTTCAAATATGTTTTGACTGGTTGTTATGGTGTTGCTATGTAGTTTCAAAGATGTTTTGACTGGTTGTTATGGTGTTGTTATGTGGTTTCAAAGATGTTTTGACTGGTTGCTATGAGGTTTCAAAGATGTTTTGACTGGTTGCTATGAGGTTTCAAAGATGTTTTTACTGGTTGTTATGGTGTTGTTATGTGGTTTCAAATATGTTTTGACTGGTCGCTAGGTTGTTGCTATGAGGTTTGTGGTTTCTCATTCAACATGCCACGACCTGGATGTAACAGTGACTTCATAAAGAGCTGGTAGAGAGAACAGTTATTATTTATATTTTACCAGAGAAAATGAGACCTCAAAGACCAGAAAGATAAATCCAACTGTTGCATTTTACAGTTAGATCCACACTTTAGAAAAATCGTATGCATGTTAATAGTATGCTATTAGCTATTAGTTTAGTACAACTACCCGTATACTAAGTATGAGTGAGTTTTTGTGCTGGTTAAGACCAAGTTGTGTCTGATTATTTCATTAGCGGCGTCTAATTGATCCTCAGCAGTAACTAAACAGTGTCTGTGTTTCCCAGAAGCGGCTCATTTACTGGGCTTTTAGCACTTAATCGTCAGCAGTCCCAGTCTTGACGGACTCAATTACCATGATATATGGAGTCATTCTTCCAGGAGAAGCAGGGCCATCGAAACACATCCATCAAGGCACGTGGCCATTAAAGCCTTCCCAGAATGCTCTCTTTCAACACTGAACGAGGGAAATATACAGCAGTGAACACAGAACACACTGTACCGGTGAGATCTCATTAATGACTCGAATGATTCTGCAGCGGGGTTAAGCCTCTGGTGCTGATCAGTCTTTTTTGAGCGGAAAAAGTTTACGTTTTGTTTTTTAAACTTATTTTACTCCATCAGAATGGTATGAAACTTGGTAAAGGTTTTGGCACTTGCAATGTGAACACACACACACACACACACACACACACACACACACACACACACACACACAAGAAAAAGGGTGTTATAGGCATACATCTGTGCTAATCACCTTCTTGAACATCTACTAAGTATAAGGGATTTTTATTTGAACTTTGTGAAGTCGAGAACAGACTATTCTTCACCTTTAGGCTGTAAAATGTCAGGATTCAGTGTTCTTCAAAAGACACCTCGTGCTCAGAACCACGCTTTGTGACGTAACGTGTTTGTGTTCATTTCTGAGAAATTCTTCACCTTTAACACTGAGAGGATCTGTTTCGGTAAATCTGTGTGGATCATTTAGTTTTTGGTAAGTCATTCTGAAGGTGGGCTGAAGAAGCGCGGCGCCCCAGGGGTGTCTGGGTCATTACCGCAGTCATGAAGGGCATATGTACCCCGGGGTTAAAACGTGCATCATGGAATCGCACTGAGATCATTGTGTTTTGGTCGTCGCGCTTTAAATGGAAATGTCTTTTAGTGACAGGTTTCTGCACAGCATTCATCGCAGATCTACAGCCGCTGATACACACTCACATATGAATCACAATTAAAAGATTCCTCAAATCGTGTGTCTTCTCATCTAATGCATGATAAATAAAGGCTCCATTACAATTTTGATTCATAAAAATTGGAATAGAAAGTGACTATTTTAATAAATTACTTAAAATGTTTTTTAGGTTTTTTTTAGTAAACATTTGTATTTTAATTGTTTATTTAACCTCTGTAATGTTTTTGTGTTTAGTGTATTGTTATTATTATTATTTATCTGTCACCAAAAAAACTACACAAAAAAAGTTGATATATATTATAACAAATATTACTACTACTACTACTAATAATAATAATACAATTATTATTAGTGGTAGTAATATTTATCTCTCACAAATAAATTTTTTGTACCATTGTATTATCATTATATATATATATATATATATATATATATATATATATGTGTGTGTGTGTGTATTTCTGAGGTCTGTTGGAATAGCATGAAATGAAGCTTGTAATCTCACTTGAGGTAAAGCATGGAGTCAAACTGTCTGATTGAGCTGTTAAACGTCCCTGATTTCTGCTGCCCTCGGAGCGTGACCTTTGACCCCGCCGGTCTCAGGGTTCACGTGGTCACAAACCACAGGCGACACGGGAAACGAAGAGTTCAAGTGCTTCAGAAAATGTTGTCAGGATGTTTCAGGAGTTTCTAGGTGTTTTGATCAGCTACTAAGCTATTTGTTGTTTAACTAGTCAAAATTGAATTGTTGATATCAAGAATTAGTATTTAACTAGTACAAATGTAATTATTGATATCAAGAATTAGCCTTTTAACTAGTAAAAATTTTATTGTTGATATCAAGAATTAGTATTTAACTAGTAAAAATGTAATTGTTGATATCAAGGATTAGCCTTTTAACTAGTAAAAATGTAATTGTTGATATCAAGGATTAGTATTTAACTAGTACAAATGTAATTGTTGATATCAAGAATTAGTATTTAACTAGTAAAAATTTAATTGTTGATATCAGGAATTAGCCTTTTAACTAGTAAAAATGTAATTGTTGATATCAAGAATTAGCATTTAACTAGTAAAAATGTAATTGTTGATATCAAGAATTAGTATTTAACTAGTAAAAATGTAATTGTTGATATCAAGAATTAATATTTAACTAGTAAAAATGTAATTGTTGATATCAAGGATTAGTATTTAACTAGTACAAATGTAATTATTGATATCAAGAATTAGTATTTAACTAGTAAAAATGTAATTGTTGATATCAAGAATTAGTATTTAACTAGTAAAAATTTAATTGTTGATATCAGGAATTAGCCTTTTAACTAGTAAAAATGTAATTGTTGATATCAAGAATTAGTATTTAACTAGTAAAAATGTAATTGTTGATATCAAGAATTAGTATTTAACTAGTAAAAATGTAATTGTTGATATCAGGAATTAGCCTTTTAACTAGTAAAAATGTAATTATTGATATCAAGGATTAGTATTTAACTAGTACAAATGTAATTGTTGATATCAAGAATTAGTATTTAACTAGTAAAAATTTAATTGTTGATATCAGGAATTAGCCTTTTAACTAGTAAAAATGTAATTGTTGATAT
This sequence comes from Schizopygopsis pylzovi, assembly GCA_027422435.1. Lineage (NCBI taxonomy): Eukaryota > Metazoa > Chordata > Actinopteri > Cypriniformes > Cyprinidae > Schizopygopsis > Schizopygopsis pylzovi. Next base: position 1,237,915 of record CM049837.1, on the reverse strand, counting down.
CAAGAATTAGTATTTAACTAGTAAAAATGTAATTGTTGATATCAAGAATTAGTATTTAACTAGTAAAAATGTAATTGTTGATATCAAGGATTAGTATTTAACTAGTAAAAATTTAATTGTTGATATCAGGAATTAGCCTTTTAACTAGTAAAAATGTAATTGTTGATATCAAGAATTAGCATTTAACTAGTAAAAATGTAATTGTTGATATCAAGAATTAGTATTTAACTAGTAAAAATGTAATTGTTGATATCAAGAATTAATATTTAACTAGTAAAAATGTAATTGTTGATATCAAGGATTAGTATTTAACTAGTACAAATGTAATTGTTGATATCAAGAATTAGTATTTAACTAGTAAAAATTTAATTGTTGATATCAGGAATTAGCCTTTTAACTAGTAAAAATGTAATTGTTGATATCAAGAATTAGCATTTAACTAGTAAAAATGTAATTGTTGATATCAAGAATTAGTATTTAACTAGTAAAAATGTAATTGTTGATATCAAGAATTAGTATTTAACTAGTAAAAATGTAATTGCTGATATCAATAATTAGCATTTAACTAGTAAAAATGTAATTGTTGATATCAAGAATTAGTATTTAACTAGTAAAAATGTAATTGTTGATATCAAGAATTAATATCTTGAGAAGGAATAAAAGTCAAAACGGCTTCCCATATGCAGTTCCTATAGTTGTATGTTATGTAGCTGTTCGGTGTTCTGGTGGTTGTTTAGACAGTTTTAGGACATGCCTGGCACCTTTTATTCTCATTGGCACATCTCAAACCTTTTCCACTGAGCTCCTGCTTTTGCTCTTTTAAAAAATAAGGTAATGTCTAAAATGAGGAACAGACATTTTCCATCTTCAGAAGTAGGTCAGATGGCAATGAGGGAGTAGCTGTCAATCAAAACCTTGTATCCAAGGGCATGACTTCCTGATGCTTCAGCTGATGTCATGCATTTTCATGAGTGTTAGTCACTGATGATCTGTGAGGAATCATCACGTACACTAGACAAACGTGGGCCGACAGGACAGATCCGATCTGGTTGTGTTTATGATTTGATGTTGCACACGTGTGTTCTGTGAATGCAGGTCTTGTTGAGTAATGTGAGACTGATGGAGGGATGGAGGTGTTTCATTCCACAACAAAGCGCTGGTACCTCCGTTCTCGCTCTGACAGGACAGATAATATATCCGCTTCATATCATATCAAAATCTGCCCCTAGAAACTAACAGAGTTTCCGTCCGCCGTGGATTGCGTCCGTCATTGCATATTGCTGTTGGTTTTTTCTCTGTGAAACTTTCAACACCTTTTGAAGCATCTTCATGCACCTCTATTCCATACTGTAGATGATTTCTGTCATACTTCAAAAATAAATGTATATATATATATATTTATGTGATAATTAATAATTAATATAAATACATATATTATACTATAATTTAATATATTTAACAAATCTCTATAGAATGCATTGCAGTGTTTGTGAGAAAACCTAATCCAGGATGGTGGATTAATATTTAATAAAACAGTAGTAAATAAATTGTAATATTTTAATAATAATTAAATGTATTGTTTTTAATTTTTTATAAAAAGTGTGTTTTTATCCATAACAATATTTATTTCGAATGTTTATTTTAATAAGTATTTGAAGTCATATTTTAATAATATTCAGATGGATAGATAATTATATGATCGAATTCTGAGTTCATCCGTCACTGTGGTCAGAAAGCATCAGTTTGAGGAAGAAAGGTCATTAAAAGCTAATCAGCCGAGCGCTCCTGAGGGAGTTTTATGCCAATATCTGATTAAAAGTATTGATTATGGATCACAGTGTGAATAACTGGGCAAATGATTTAGCTTTTTATATTCATGATTTACATGAAATCAATAAAGTGTCATCAATACATGCGGGGATTGTGGTCTGTCTACCCATAATGCACCAGTCACCGATTCCCAGAGTCTGTCGAGACTAGCTGATGATGTCATGAGCGCATGATTAGTCCGTCTTAACGAGGCCTCGTATAATTACTGCTAGCTCATGCATTTCTGAGGATGTGTTCTTGTCTTAAAACAAAAAAACGTGAGATGCATTTTAAATTATGATAATAGTGATGTATTTTAATAAACATTTTAATAAAAAAATATATAAAATTATACTGTAATTAATTATTGTATTTGTCATTAACATTTTATGTATTTATTATATATATATATATATATATGAAACACAAACAGTGGTGATGGATTAGTATTTAATAAAACTGTAATCAAAGTGTAACATTATTAAATAAATAATTTAAAAAAGAATACAATAAAATGATACATTTTAATTTTAAGTAAAAATTTAAAAAGTTTAATAATAAACAGTTCTAGTTAATTTTAATAATAGTTAATCTAAATGTTTTTACATAAAATATTATTTATATATTTATTAATACATTTTATTTGATAAAATATACTGTATTTTAGTATATTAAATATTAAAATATATATATGCATTATATGTAATGTATATAAAATATATAAAACATTAATATACTATAAAATATGAATGCATTTTATATTTTTTAACAAAATTATTATTTATATGTAAACTTATTATATCTAAAACATTTATATATTATATTATATTTATATGTATTTATTCAGGACCCAGTGGAGGGTCCTGTAGCGTGTAGCTTGTTATATTTATCCTGCTTTAAAAAAGAAAAACCACTAATAAATAAATCTAATATATATATTCTGTAGAGTTGATTCTGTGACAAACACACTTCTGTTCATGATCTCAGCTCCTCCAGACACGCGTCTGATCCCAGACGTCACTCTCCATCAGGTTTGCATTATTAATGAGTGTGTTAATGACGGCCACGAGCATGCTGGGTAACGTGGCCCTTCTGCCTGTTCTCAGGACAATGAGAGAACCCAAGCGCAGCAGCACGAGTCCCGCATTAGCATCTCAATGCAGGAGTTAAAACAGATCCCAGACAAACACATCTTGACCAGAGCTTGATGCAGATGATGCTTCGAGGACCACAGAAGGCCAGAGTCGTGTCTTGTTTGTTTTCGGGTCACAAGCCACTAGTCTGTGTTCTAACAGGTTTCTGTGCATGTTAGTGCAGACGTGTGTCTAAAACAGCTGCCCTCCAAACATAAGAGAGAGCGACATTCTCCGAGAGACAGAGAGCTTGATATGTTTTGCTTGGTTAAATTACAACAAACAAGATTATTAAAAAAGTTATAAATAAAATACTATTTACATAAAATATTATGTAAAATAATAAAAGCTTATATTAACTAGTTTGATAAATAAATTGCTAAATAAAGGTAAGTGTGCAGTGAAAATCAAAATCAAAAACTAAATATCAAAATAAGTTGCAACAATACTAATCACTGTATACACGCACGAACGCACTCACTCACTCACTCACACACACACTCACTCACTCTCTCTCTCACACACACACACACACACACACACACACACACACACCACACACACACACACACATGTTGGTTTTTATGGTTTACGGGGACTCTCCATAGGCGTAATGGTTTTTATACTGTACAAGCTGTATGTGCTATTGCCCTACACCTACCATACACCTAAACTTAGCCCTCACAGGAGACGGTGCATTTCTATTTTCCCTCAAAAAAACTCACTCTGTATGATTTATAAGCGTTTTAAATTATGGGGACACTGAAAATGTCCTCATAAATCACCTTCTCCTTGTAATACCTGTGTCATACCCATGTCATTATACAAATTTGTGTCCTCATAAACCACATAAACATGCCACACACACACACACACACACACACACACACACACACACACACACACTATCTCTCTCTCACACACACACACACACACACACACACACACACACACTATCTCTCTCTTCCACACACACACACACACACACTATCTCTCTCTTCCACACACACACACACACACACACACACACACACACTATCTCTCTCTCACACACACACACCCACACACACACACACACACACACACACACACTAAAGCACTGCTGTTTATTTTCAGACTTCGATGCCAGAGAAATGTTTGAAAGCAGCATTTCATCCGTTCCAGAGCTTTAACGTTCATCACATATAAACGCCGCTGAATTATTAGACACATTGAGTGCATGAAACACTCGGTCTGCAGGAATAAACACATTTGTGACAGCGTTTTACAGCTAACCATATATTTTCAGTCATTATGTGATGGATATTACGGCTCATGCAGACACTTCACCTCACATAGGGAGAAATTAATTATTGTTTTACATTTTCTCTTCATCTTTTAGGCCTCGAATGAGACACTGCATGTGTTTTTAGACACGTTAAGACCGGAGCCGTCTATAAAGTGATTTTGTGTTGACTTTAAATGAGGAAGAGACCGTGGAAGCCCAGCGGCCTGCTGGGATTGCGTGCCGGGTGTCTTTAGGGCAGGTGGAGGACGAGGTTTCGCTCCAGTGCTCTGAATTAATGGCAGAAAAACCAGACGAGTCACAGAACAACAGACGAGACGCCAACCGAGGAGCTGATGAGTGAGAAAACCTGACAAAATACACTCCGATTCAAGAAATAACAGATGAAATCAAATCTGATTATCTTCTGTCCAAGTCATCCGGCCTTGTTTTGAGATGTTTTAACTGGAAAACTATTTGGGAATTTTTAAATGTTTATCTCACATTTTTTAAAAGTTATATAAATGTTTTGCCAAACCAGGGACGGCACCAAGGGTGTGTGTGTGTGTGTGTGTGTGTGGGGGGGGGGGTCATTCGCGGGCCGTGCCCCCCCAAGCGAGTTACTGTGCCCCCCACTCAGGGGCGGACTTAACCAATAGGTGAGGTAAGCGGCCGTTTTTGTTTCATGGAGAGCTCAAATGTTCACTCCCCACTCGAACCGGGGAGTTTTTGTCCGGTGCGGAGCTCTGCAAGCTTGTGAATCCTTTCATTACAACAACGTGTAGATACGATGTAAATAAGAGATTCAAGTCACCTTTATTTATATAGCGCTTTTAACAATACAAATTGTGTCAAAGCAACTGCACAATATCAAAATAGGAAAATAGAGTATCACTTATGTAAAATGACAAGATTAAACGCCCATTTTTCAGTTAAAGGGATTTCATTATTGAATTCAGTGATGTTATCGTCCAGCTCAGCTCAGGTTAATAGCATAACTGTGCAATCAAGTCTGTGATATCTCTGGAAATGAAGTGTCCCCAACTAAGCAAGCCAGAGGAACCCAAACTCCATCGGTGACAGAAAGACATTCAAACTTACTTTCATGGATTATATCTTGAATACGGGTGTATTAGTGTTTGTCTGATTTGTTTGTGCTACTATATGAGGAGTGTGAGAATTCAGTCCGTTCACTCGTTTATTACAGTGCAAACTGGCCAGTTGTGTTGCTTTAATGAAAGTAAACTGATGCGTGAATAAATTAGGATGTGCTTCACTGCCAAAAATACTATTCTTAATAAGTGTTTTGTGTCTTGTTTTCCAGTTAAAATATCTAAAAATATACCTTTATCAGCTCTTCATCCAACAAAGTGAGAAAATCTGACAAAATACAGTTATATTCAAAGGACAAACAAGTCTTAAATATCTTATTCAATCATGTTTATAAGTATTTTCAGATGTTGTAACTGGAAAACAAGACACACAGGATTTTTGCATTGCAGCACATGGTAATTCAGTCAGACTCCATTAACTCAATGCTCTTGACTGATTGAGACGGATGGAGTCTGACGCAGCAGCACAGGGTGAGTATTGTGTCGTCTGGATCCCCCCCCACCCCCTCCGGCTGTGAATCGCTCTCCACACGTCAGGAATCTGAGAGACTTCAGGATCAAAGCAGGGAATGCAGAACTCGCTGCCAGAACAACCCCAATCATTGAGGAAATTTGTCCAGCAGAATCGAGAGCCACTCACCTGGAGATTCAGGAAAACATTCAGTCCAGCCGCTAGATGCTAAGGCTGAATTCTGGGAAAAAGTCAGAATTCCGAGATGTTAAAGCAGAATTCTGGGGAAAAAGTCTGAATTGTGGGATGCTAAATTAGAATTCTTGGGGAAAGTTAGAATTCCGTGATGCAAATGCTGAATTCTGGGGAAAAGTCAGAATTCCGAGATGCTTAAAGTAGAATTCTTGGTAAAAAGTCAGAAATGTGGGATGCAAAAGCAGAATTCTGGTGAACAAAAGTCTGAATTGTGGGATTCAAATGCAGAATTCTAGGTAAAAGTCAGAATTCTGAGATGCTAAAGTAGAATTGTGGGATGCAAATGCAGAATTCTGGGGGAAAAGTCAGAATTCTGAGATGCTTAAAGTAGAATTCTGGTGAAAAAAAGTTAGAATTGTGGGATGCTGAAGTAGAATTCTGGGTAAAAAGTCAGAATTGCGGGATGTAAAAGCAGAATTATGGGGAAAAAGTCTGAATTCTGAGATTCTAAAATAGAATTCTGGTGAAATAAAGTTAGAATTGCGGGATGCAAATGCAGAATTCTGGGTAAAAAGTCAGAATTGCGGGATGTAAAAGCAGAATTATGGGGAAAAAGTCAGAATTGTGGGATGCTTAAAGTAGAATTCTGGTGAAAAAAAGTTAGAATTGTGGGATGCAAATGCAGAATTCTGGGTAAAAAGTTAGAATTCTGAGATGCTTAAAGTAGAATTGTGGGATGCAAATGCAGAATTCTGGGGGAAAAGTCAGAATTCTGAGATGCTTAAAGTAGAATTCTGGTGAAAAAAAGTTAGAATTGTGGGATGCTGAAGTAGAATTCTGGGTAAAAAGTCAGAATTGCGGGATGTAAAAGCAGAATTATGGGGAAAAAGTCAGAATTCTGAGATTCTAAAATAGAATTCTGGTGAAATAAAGTTAGAATTGCGGGATGCAAATGCAGAATTCTGGGTAAAAAGTCAGAATTGCGGGATGTAAAAGCAGAATTATGGGGAAAAAGTCAGAATTCTGAGATTCTAAAATAGAATTCTGGTGAAAGAAAGTTAGAATTGCGGGATGCAAATGCAGAATTCTGGGGAAAAAGTCAGAATTGCGGGATGCAAATGCAGAATTCTGGGTAAAAAGTCAGAATTGCGGGATGCAAATGCAGAATTCTGGGGGAAAAGTCAGAATTGCGGGATGCAAATGCAGAATTCTGGGTAAAAAGTCAGAATTGCGGGATGCAAATGCAGAATTCTGGGTAAAAAGTCAGAATTGCGGGATGCAAATGCAGAATTCTGGGTAAAAAGTCAGAATTGCGGGATGCAAATGCAGAATTCTGGGGAAAAGTCAGAATTGCGGGATGCAGATGTAACGGATGTATGTATGCCAGTAAGGGCTGTGTGTAAACCTCACTCCCCTGACCTCAAAAAGAGGCGCTCTAGGGATGCAAATGCAGAAGTCCGCATTAGCATGTTTGCTTTAGTAATACAAACTGGTTTGTCAGTCAGTGACACGCTGTTCGCCAGCAGCTCCAGCACACAGACGCCAGGCCTGTCAGGCTTGGGTTCGAGCTCTGATTGGCTGATGTTTGACGGTGGACTGAAGCCAGTCCGATCCTTCCCTCTGTTTGTTGATTCTAGAGATTTCCTGTGCAAGCGCAGCACAGCAGGATCCCTCTATTTCAGTGGAGAACTCGTCAATTACATCAGATCTACTGAGCGGTTTATTTAATGGCCTCGGTTGAGTGAGGCTTTGTTTTTCTGCCAGGCTGCACTAAATCAAAGTGAGCTTTAAGCAAATATTTGATCCATTTATTTAGAGGATTGCATCGAGTGATGTATTAACACTGCTTAAAATGATTTTCTTCCTCACTATTTTTGTCTTGTTTTACAGTACAAATATCTAAGCATTCTTAAATCAAGATACACTTACTTGAGATGCAAAAAAGGTTTTGTTTTCTGAAAAATGTATCAAAATTAATTGAGTTTATGCTTAAAACAAGGAACAAACATCTGCCTGTTGGGTCAGAAAAATGAACTTAATTCAGTCAAAACAAGTTTATTTTTCTGACCCCATGTTTCTTGTTTTAAGCCAAAACTCACTTAATTTTGGTAATTTGTTCTAGAAACTAGACTTAATATATTATGTAATTGTGTTTCTAAAATAAAAGTATCTTGATTTAAAATGTTTAGAGGTTTTGCTCAAAAAACAAGACAAAAATAATAAGAAAATCACTTTTTGCAGTGAAGTTTACATGGTGTGTGAGTTATTTATATCACAGAAATGAAAAATATCAAATATTTGTGCAATTGAATTTTAATTGAAAAATGGTTTATTCAACAAAAAAAAAAAAGGTCCAATCCAGTGAATACAATCTTGACAAATGTAAGATTCGTCACCTCATTTGATTATTTTCTCTTTTATTTGGATCTTAATGTACTCATATCATAAAATCACATGGTTTGTATCAAACAAATGAATCAGTCTGACATCTGCGTAAAAAAATAAATATATTATTAAATAATATTATATTTTAAAATATTGTATATAAATGTAATATATTACATTCATATACAATAAAATATAATTTAATAATTATATACATTTATATACAATAAAATACTATTTAGTTTGGCATAAAATGTCAAATAAAGTCTTATTTTCTGGGGAAAAAACTAAAATGATGTGACTTTCTGCATAAAACAAGAACAAATGCATTGAATGTTCTTCTCGTGTTCTTCTTCGGACTCATTGTGGAAGATCTGAATGGAATTATCCTTGAGCCAAGAGCCTGTTCCACACCGGAAACCTCTCAATTATTTATTAGAATGATCAAAAAAGAGGAAAACTGCTTTAGATTTCTATTCAAAGAGCAAAATCCACCCAGAGAAGGAAGAGGAGGAGATGAAGAACTTGTGCTGGTTCTCTGCTGGGACGTTCGGAAGCGGTCCACGGCAAAACCACATCTTTGCCTAATTAGCAGAGTTTGTTGGAGCGCTTAGCCTGCGGGAGGCCAGCTGAGCTCTCAATCTTGTTTAAGGATTAAACGCTGGGTCCACACGTCATGAGTGCTTTCATTAGTGCAAATGTGCTCAACAGTTTCACGCACACATGCTGATCCTGACAGTAGGTTCAGTCTGAAAATGAAGTATTCTACCATGAAACGTGGAGCTTAGTTTATGGTTGTAAAACTAAAGGCCCGTACACACCGGGACGAATATCGGCGCGCTTTTACGCCAGCGTTTTTCAGCGCGTTTTTTGTGTTCACACCCAAACGATTTTTGCTGACGATGAGCCGAGTGAACATGCAAATTCATTCCCTGACATTAGATGGCGCTTAATGTAAAACAGAAATACCCCGGTACACAAGGTGGCGCTGTGCAACTTTACGCTTCTGACACTCGCTTGTCATTCAGAAGAAGAGAGCAAGTATTTACGCGCTTGTCAAAATCATACAAATTTGTCATAAAGTTCTTTGTGTTCAGACACCACCGAGACCAGCAGCTCTACATTCATCTTGCCTTGCATCTTCTTTGTCTTCTTATTTCTTCCCAGCAGTGTAGACGCTACTTGGCGTATATCTTCTTCGTCGTTACGTATGTGTGCTCGGCAAGACTGTTTTGTGTTTGAGCGCCCCCAAGTTGTGTTTTATTGTAACTTCAGCAGCTTCAGACACGTGAGCAAAAGCGCCAATCTCATTGGTCGGATAGTTTTTGACGCGGTGCGTCAAACCAAAAAAACGAACCCGAGGCGTTTTTAAAAAATTGACGCTTTTACGCGTGGCGTTTTTCCCGTCGGTGTGCACACTCACATTGGCGCCCTTTGTTTAGTCACGAGGTGTTAAACGTCGGCGAACATCGCGCGCGAAATTCGTCTCAGTGTGTACGGGCCTTTAAGCCTAAAAATAACCTTCAGAGAACGTTTGCGGAACATTTTGTTCTTATGAGTACATAAAAACTCTGCTGCAAAGTTCTGGAATGTTCGTTTATGTTACAAAAAATAAAAAGAACATTCCGAGAATGTTAAGAATTGGTTCCAAAAATAACACAAATGGAACTTTAAACTAACGTTAGGAGAACGTTCTGTGTTCGATAGAGTTCACAGAAATAACTTTATAATGCACATTTCCAAAGAAGAGCTCTTTAATATCTACATTTATATATATATATATGGAGTAAGTATTGACCAAAAACAAATTAGTATTTTATATCAGCATAATGCTAAATATCATAATATAGATACTATTGCATCTTACATTTATATTTTGATTAATGATATTCAAGAACTATATTCAATAAACTTATTTAAGAACATTTAGATGGAAAGCAAGTCAAAATACTAAGAAAATATATATTTTTGTAAAAATATTTTATTTTATTTTTTTGCAGTTTATATGGAGTAAGCACTCTGACCAAAACAAATCTATAATTTATATCGGAGTAATGCCAAATATTCATAATATAGATATTTTTGCAATTGAAATGTAATTTAAAATGATTTACATGTTTAATAATTCTGTCTAGTTATACAATAACTTTCCAAAGGAGAGCTCTTTAATATCTCAATAGTTTCTCGTGGATGAGAAGCAAACCGGGACTCTTGTATGTCAGTAATTCTCTCATTTGTGTCTGTTTCTGTATCTTTAAAGCCCAGCTGATGCCTTGTCATGATGGGCTATGAAAAAGCAACATCTGAGCAATACATATTTATTTGAGGCTTTTTTGGCTCTATGTTCTGCTTATGGTGGGAATGTTCATCTCAAATATCCAATGGATGATGGCACACAAAACATTGGTGTGTTATGATGTGGTTTATGTATGAATTTGTTACTAGTCCTTCTCCTGCCGCAGAAGCCCATAAATCTGAAGATAAATGACATAGTACAAGGAAAGTCCATTACAAAGCAGTGTAAGTGGAGGCCATTGATAGTTTACAACTCAATCATGATGCTGAAAGCATTTTTACGACTCTCGGCCGTAAATATCGGGGCAGAGAAAGAGTAGATAAGAGCGAGTGCGATGGGCAGGTTCAGCATGTCTTCAGGCACACTTACCGCGGTAAATCAGGTCTGAAGATATGATATATCTGTGAGCAGAACGCCTGATAATTCACTGCAGGAATAACTCACATTTCCACAAAGACTCGAATGGACTGTTTCTCTTGCTTTTGGGAGCTGTGGACCTTACAAAAAATATTAATGTGCGATCAAGATGGTTTTTCTTGACCAGATATATAGTCAGAGTTCAAGAGGCTATGCTTGAAACAAGAACAAATCATCAGATCATCATTGAGACCTATGAACGTTGAGTTTCGAGTGAGATCTCCTGTGAAACTCAAGAAGAGACATAAGTGAGAAAACTGGGACTTTTTGTGACATAAAACATCATAAGACATACAATGAGAGTCATAATTATGAGATAAAAATTCTAAATGATGAGATAGTCCATGTTGACTCACAAGATCATTAATCTGCATGTCATAATTTTGACTTTTCTTCTCATGAAATGTCTCATAAGTTTGACTTTTCATCTCATGACTTAATTTTGACTTTATTTGTCATAATTATGACAGTATAGTGCACCTGTACGGTATTCACAGCGCTTCACTTTTTCCACATTTTGTTGAGTTACAGCCTTATTCCAAAATGGATTAAATTCATTATTTTCCTTAACATTCTACACATAATACTTCATAATGACAACAAACATCACATGTACATAAGTATTCACACCCTTTGCCAAGGCCTCAGCTGCTTCTTGTTTCCACTGATCATCCTTGAGATGTTTCTACAACTTGGTTGGAGTCCACCTGTGGTACACTGAGTTGATTGGACATGATTTGGAAAGGTACACACCTGTCTATATAAGGTCCCACAGTTAACAGTGCATGTCAGAGCACAAGTCAATCCATGAAGTCCAAGGAATTGTCTGTAGAGACAGGATTGTATTGAAGCACAGATCTGGGGAAGAGTTCAGACACATTTCTGCAGCATTGAAGGGTCACAGAAGCATGTGATCTCTGTTACCCTTAATGGAAGAAGTTTGAAACGACCAGGATTTTTCCTAGAGCTGGCCAAACTGAGCACTTGATGGAGAAGGGCCTTGTCTAGACTGGTGACCAAGAACCTCATATCTGGAGATAGGAGAAACCTACAGAAGGACAAGCATCACTGCAACACTCCACCGATCTGGGATTTATGCTGGTGTGTCCAAACTCAATCCTCTCTTCAGTGAAGTCACATGAAAACACGCTTGTAATTTGCACAAAAAAAAGCATCTAAAGGACCCTCAGACTGTGAGAAACAAGATTCTCTGGTCTGATGAACCTCTAAGCATCATGTTTGAAGGAAACCAGCTCTGCTCATCACCTGAAGAGTACCATCCCATAAGTAAAGTTCATTCTGTGGGGCTGTTTTTCAGCGGCAGGGACTCGTCAGAGAAGAAGAAAAGCTCAATGCACCACAATATTGAGATAGCCTTGATGAAAACCCAGTCCAGACCATCAGAAACTCAGACTGGGCAGAAGGTTTACCTTCCAACAGGACAGAGACCCTAAACCATCGGTCTCAAACTCAATTCCTCCGCACAGTTCAGCTCCAACCCTAATCAAACTCACCGGATCCAGATAATCACGGTCTTCAGGATTACTAGAAACCTCTAAACAGGTGTGATGTGGAGCTAAACTGTGCAGAGCTGTGTCCCTCCAGGAATTGAGTTTGAGACCTCTGCCCTAAACACACAGCAAGAGTGGCTTATACACAACGCTGTGAATGTCCTTGAGTGGCTTGAACCCAATCAGATATTTCTGGAGAAACCTGAAACCCAGCCCCCCATCCACCCTGACAGAGCTCGAGAGGTGAAGAGGTGAGGAGAAGAATGGCAGATACATGCTGATGTGTAAAGCTTGATGCATCAAACCCCAAAAGACTTGAGGCTGTAATTGGTGCCAAAGTGGTTCGACAAAGTATTGAGCAAAGGCTGTGAATACTTATGTATATGTGATACCAAAAAAAACTTCTATCACGTTGTCATTATGATGTAGAATTTTGAGGAAAATAATTTTAGAATAAGGCTATAACATAAAAAAATGAAAAAGTGAGGCACTGTAATATTTAAGTGGGTGAGTTGTTAACTTTATATTTAGTCAATAACACCATAATTTTCTTTATTCAGGCCAGAGCTTGTGTGAAAACAAGAGGCGGGATTCATTACACCAACCAATCATAACCGATCATATCAAATTATAGCGTGATGGAGGCATTGCCTTCTCTCATGTGACTTTCCCCATTCATTCTCAATTACCCCCCACTGAGCCCAAAGCAGATGAAATCAATAGCACCCTCAGTTAAGCTGCATTGATATCATTTCATTGCAGATTTGGCAAACTATCCAGTGAAATCGATTTCTATTTATTTGCAGCATTGAGCAATGTAGATAATCATAGACATATCTGCTTATTTATAAAGTGTTAATTCTAACTGATCCGCTGTCAGAATCCCAGAAAGAGTTTTTGTTCAGCTCGAGTCATTTCATTATCACGACGCAATGTATATAAGACATCATTGTGCAGCGTAGAGAACTTAATCGATTATCACGCAACTTTATAAGATCACGATGAACTGAGTGACGCTTTTTGGTGATTATAAAGAAAGAGTTATTTGCATAGCAATGGACAGCACACATGATTTATACTAAAGCACCCTCACTAATTTAAGAAGCGCCCTCGGTGGCTTGATTCTGGGGCAGGTCTGATGCTATGGGCTCTGATTAAAGTCAATGGGCTGAGGGGAGTCAGACCTCCGCTGTTACTTTACCTGCGGGTCAAAGTCAGTCAAAGTCTGCTTTATTGTCAATTCTGTCACATGTACAGAGCATACATACAGAGAATAGAAATTGGGTGTCACTGTTGGACAGTGTCACTTTATAAAAACGAGTGAATTTTATACTTTTAATGTCATTTAGTAATATTTGCGTTGTTTTTTTCTTGTAATAACGATTATTTCTCATCCATTTTTTTAATAGACACTGCCTGCCTACTAGGATGAAACGCCCCTGTGAGAAATGCTCAGCTGGAAATAATTACTATAGACTAATACGCACGGACCGTTTAATACATCACACTTTAGCTAATGTAGTAAGATATTTGGAATCGAATTTTGTGTGAACAGAATACATAGTGTTAAAGTAGCGCGCGTCTGTGCGCGCTCACGTGACGCACGCGGACGCGCAGCGGTGTGACTGCGCGCAGGAGGGATCCAAACCTCCCCAACACACACTCTCAAGAACACACTCATTCCCACTCATCTGTGTGTGTTTCACCTCAGATATGCGGTTTAAAGCTCCGGGTCAGCAGTGAGCGCGAGCGCGGATCTGCTCTGCGAATGAACAGGATCTGTGCTGGAAAAGAGCCAAATATTAGGGTAAGTTCTGATGTGTGGCGTTTATTAAGTGTGTGGAAGACTGACGGGTTCATAAAGTGGTTGAATCTTTTTGTGTTATTCGCATTCAGCTTGAGTTATTGAGTTAGTTTGGATGTGGAGAAACTCTGGAAAAGCGTCCCAAGAGCTTCTGCTCTATTTCTAAACTCATTATCCAGGTCATTCTTTAAGAAAGGGCTAGAGACACTGTACTAAAGCATGTCTTGCATGTGTGTCCAAGAGTTTGGACTCAGCTGTGCCTGTCACTTCAGTGACAACTGGTCTGTAAGCCCGAACATGCGTGTTCTCCACCATCTCCAGCGTAACCAGAAGGGTTTGATGGAAATCTGCAGAGTTTTTCCAGTAAGTTCCTCATGTCACTGATCCGTATCACTGCCTTTTTATAGACACCCTTAAAAATAAAGGTTCTTCATTGGCATCAGTGGTTGCATGCATTGATTGCACAAAAGGCTCTTTATAGTGGAAAATGCTTCTTTAGATTATTATAATATCTTCTAGGAACTGAAAGGTCTTTGAGGGATGGCTCTTGGCATCACCTCTATCTGGAAATGATGGCTTCATGAGAACTTTGAACATTTATGGATCTTTCCATTGCATAGAAGGTTGTTTACAGTGTTTCTTTATATTCGTTACACTATGATAATAATGGTTATTTTAAGAACTGTGCACTGAGAGGTTCTTTGGGGAACCAAAAACGGTCCATTGGTTGATAGTGACCACGAACATCCCATAAGCTATATTTCGAACTCGTATGATATTTGTGCATGAAAAACGGAGCAAAAGTCATTTCTCTCAAATCTGCGTTTGACATCAAATGCATGCGATTTTTTAATTCTGAACTCAAAATAACTTATGTTTGTTCCTCACATAAATCCATCGTGTGACTTCTGAAGATGTATAGTGCATAAATCATATGGACTACTATTATGCAACTTTTGTTATTTTTAGCGACTAGATAGCTACTTATTTGGATGTAAATTATTGCTTTTGTTTATGAATCTGAATGCAAAGGAACTTAATTTGGGTTTGTTCCTCATGCAAATCCATCATATGACTTATAGTGCATGAATCATATGGACTGCTGTTAGACAACTTTTGAGGTGCTTTTATGCTATTTTTTGGAACTTGATAGTTTTCGTTGCATTTAAATTATTGCTTTTGTTTATGAATCCGAATGCAAAGGAACTTAAATGTGGGTTTTCCTCATGCAAATCCATCATATGACGTCTGAAGACTTGGGTTTTTGTGCTGCATGAAGAATCTTCAGAATCTCTTCTTTTCTATTCCAACAGCAGGTCAAAAGGTTTGGACGGGAAAACAGGCCGAAGTTCATTTTTCCATGAACTATCTGTTTATTCTATCCTCAGTTTGAGCCAGAAGGGAAGTGGAAATCATATTTCAGCAGTGTATCGTCACTGATATCTGTGACAGCAGTCGTGAAGCCGTTTGCTCGGGGGCCAGCTGGCAGAGATCGGGCCCCACAGGGGAGCACAAATATCAACAGGCCTCGGTTTCCACACGCGACACATTCTCTCCTCGCACCGTTGACATGAGATCGAGACGATGCCCAACAGCTTTCAGGAGACACTGACAGATCTGTTCTTGGCGCTGATGTGTGCTTGAAGTAGTTATCGGTCAGTAAGCGTGATGATTTAACACTTGTTCAGCGTGAGTAGTTGAGCTGCTGGCGCTCTCTAGTGGTGGGGTGAGGCGGTGCAGAGTGATATTTATAGTGACCGACTGAAGTCAAGGATGAATAAGCCTTGTGTTAGTGTCCTGCAGTACACCTTTAGTGGGGGTTTTCTTCTTGGATAAATTGATTTAACATGATTCAACGTCCCACTTAAAGTGAATCCAAGACGAAAACCTGGAAATATGAGGAAGACGTGTGATTTCTAGACCTGGAGAAGCCATGAATAACATCTTTGGACAAGTTTATGATAAATATCATTATGAAATGTTATGATTTTAGACAGGCTTTGAATATAGTTGTGGATAAAACTTCCTGTGACTTAAAATTATTTTGTTCTGAACTTTAAAATCGAACACACACACTTTAAATTAATCTAAAATAACCAATATTTCTTATTTAAATATTATAATTTTTTGCCTTTGAAGAACAATAATTCTCACAGTCTTGGAAAACCTGGATATATAACTAAACCTGATTTTAAAAGTGTGATTTATAGACCTGGAAAAGTCAGAAAAATTAATAATATCTTATAACTTTTAGCATTTTTATGATGAATGCACATTTTTGTAGTTATATCAAGATCTAACGCATTTTATCAGGTAGAAATTGTGAGTAATAAAAGGGAAAGTTATTGTCAATTCAATTGGATTTCTGAAATGTATTTATTTTAATTAGTAATTATTTTAGGCAGACTTTGAATATTGCTGTGGACAACTTTTAATGACTTAAAATGCTTTAAATTAAGAAAACCTGGAAAAGTCAAGGAAATGAATAAAGTCTTATAACTCTGAGCATGTTTTATTACAAATATACTTTTTTGGTATTTGTCTATATATATATATATATACATACACATAATTTGTTCGTATAAAATTTAGGTAGAAAAGGAAAAGTCATGTCAATTAATTGGTTAAAATGAAACCCTAAAACAGCTCCAAAATCTTCTGGAACTCTAACATTAAATCTTAATTATAATTAGTTAGTTAATTAGTTGATGTATTTTTAGAGGGTTTTTTGAACAGATTCAGAAAGGCACTGCTTTATTTAATCCGTTCAGTTGATGTTGCATGTCTGATTTCATGTTTTATAATGTCTAAGGAAAATGTATTTTTTTTCTGCTTTACAATAAATGATTAGAAAAATAATAGTTATTAATCACCTAGAAAGTGTGCATCAACGAGGCTATTAGGAGGTTTTAGAACGGTAAACAGTCTCTGGCTCATAAACGCTGGTCATGTATGATGTGTGTTTGGCGTGAGATGACAGGGAACAGATGGACGAGTGTGTGTGACTCCAGCGTTAGGTGTGGATTTAACGGCTCAAACACAGAGCGCTGCTTGTGTCACAGCTCTCAGGCGTTTATAGAGTCGACTGACGGACTCCTCCAGATGAATAACAGCGTCTTTCATGAACTCCGATGATTCAGATTTATGGAGAACAGCAGGGAATATGAGGGGTTTTGTTAAGTCGAGGTGTGTCTGTAATGCTGGAAACTTAATTATAAGTATGTTTTCATTATTAATGTTGACTTGCTTTATGTGCGTTATGTGTCACACCTGGAAAAGTGTTGATAAAATAATCTTTTAGCTGTTTCATCACGAGGCATGTGCAGCTAGTGGCCTGTTTATATAGTATATTGTATTATGTACACAATGTGCATGCTTTTTTTGTACTAGTGATACATATATGGGTGCATATGCATGTATATGTGAGCATGCATGAACAAAAAAGCCTCTTGAATGAAAGCTGTGCAACCCAGTGTCACAAAAAGACTTGTATATGCGATGTAGCTTAATTTTCAGGTATGAAGTGTATCATGCTTTTTTGTCTTTAAATTCTGTTTACAAACTCACCAACAATATTAATGGTCAATAACTTACATTTTTTGAAAGCCATTTGTTTTCTGAAACATTGCACTGAAAATGACCTATTTTACCCTCGGGTCTTAAAGGGTTAATTAAAGTGCTTAAAAGATATCATTCTGACTTTAAACTAATAAGTCTCGAAAGCTATCAAAAGTGATTTACTGGAAGTTGTGTTTTTTATCATCTGAAACATGCTGTGATTTATATAATGCAATTAGCATGATTCTCAGCAATGGAAGTGAATGGGTGCCGTCAGAATGAGAGTCCAAACACATGATATAAACGTCACAATCCACATCTTGGGAAGTGAAAAGCTACGTGTTTGTAAGAAACTAATCTTGTCATTAAGACGTTTCTAACTTCAAACCGTCTATAATTACACTTCTTCAAGTGATGAAGTGCATCTGCTGTTGTCTCTCACGTATCTGTTTTGATCTGTGCAGATTTCTCTCCTGATTCAGACCAGAACACGTTTTCACCGCATGAAGCTTATTATGGATTATGGATTTATATTTGAGTTAAAAACGTCTCAATGCTAGATTAGTTTCAGTTTTTGTCTTCTCCAGATGTTAACTGATGGACTGGAGTGCTGTGGATTATTGTGATGTTTTTATCAGACTCTCATTCTGACGGCACCCATTCACTTCCATTGCTAAGACACTGATGCAGTGAACACACTTGGACCGCTTTTCATGTTTGGCTGAACTATTCCTTTAAATTTGAGAGGTGGAGTGAGTGGAGCTAAAATACATGTTTATCGTGTGACTCGGTTAAATATCCCGTTTCTCTTGGAAATATGTTAGATTATGAAAATAAAATGCATTTCATGTTGACTTTAATCAGCTCTGTGGAATCAGAGTCTGATGTAGTTTCCTATCGCCTCATTAGCCTCTTTCTCAAGGATTACTTGGCAGTGAAAAGTCTGATTTGTGTTCAGGCCTCATTAGCACAGGATCAATCCCAGACTGATTATATTTGGCCGCGGCGAGCGTGCTATGCTAACACACATGCTACGCATGATTCTGCTCAGATTACAGCAGGCTGGTTTCTTTTTCCTAGCGTGTGCCGCATGATGCAGCGGATGTGGATATTGAGGCCTCCCTGCCAGCTAGGATTGTGGGAAATAATCAACATGCAGCTTCGTTTGACTACTGTGTCCATATGTTGAGTTGTGTGTGTTCGTACTGTATGTGGCTTCCTGACTGTGTTTGATGGAGGATGTGGTGAGATGAGGTCAAAGGCCACGCTACAGGTGGGTCAATATTGACTGAGTGACACAGTGAGGACAGTGAGACGTGTGTGTGTGTGTGTGTGTGTGTGTTCAGACAGACGGAGGTGATCAAAGCGCAGGAGTTTGTTTGGAAGACTCACACTGTCTTCCTGCTCAGGGCTGAAAGAAAACATTAGAACAGCAGAACACCAGATGTGTGCGCACACACATACTCACTAACACACACACAACGCGCACGCACACACATACTCACACACACACACACACCATCACACATGCGCACGCACACACATACTCACTAACACACACACACACAATCACACACGCGCACGCACACACATACTCACTAACACACACACGCACAATCGCACACACACACACAATCACACACGCGCACGCACACACATACTCACTAACACGCACACACATACTCACTAACACATACACACACGCATACACACACGCACACACACAACACACACACACACACACACACAATCATACTCACTAACACGCACACACACATGCGCACACACACACAGACTCATACTCACTAACACACACACACACTCTCTCTCACTCACACACACACACACACACACTACTCACTAACACACACACACACATATTTCCAAAAGTTTCTTTTACACTTTGCTCCGAAGGAAGCCGTTTTTTTTTTTGGGGTTGTCTACTATTATATTTTACATGTAGCAGACACTTTTATCTATATAGGATATATATATGAAGAGCTCTTTTCCAAAACGCTATAAATCCATTTTAATAGTTTTCATGAAAATGACATTTTTTTTACCTAGACCCATACATTTTGTTAATATTCAATTTATCCTGTTAAAATGGTCTGTTGGCTCAGTCTGAACATGTTAAACAATGATTGTTAAATGAAACAACAATATTGTTGATTATAAAAGCAAAGTTTTTTTTTGTTTTTTTTTTACGCTACAAATCCATCCTTTTTTTTATGTTGGTTTATGTCTTAAAAAAAAAAAAAGAGAACATGCAACATATGACATCAGGGACTCGTACTATAAACCGGTCGCCCCAGCCTTGTGTTGATGTAACCCCCCCGGGACCGCACCATCACACCGAGCGGGTCTCGAACCCGGGTTTCTGGCGCGGGAGGCAGGCGCTGTAATCAAGGACACGCCAAAGGCTACAGCTTACTAGCGTCAATCGGTTAAACACCACCTTTACTGGTATACACATCTGTTACATTGATACCACGCACAGTGGGTCAATAACGCGTCACACTGAGAACATTCTTTTTTTTGTTGTTTTTTGTGATTTTCATGACAGCGGTTTATCTAACCCAGGTGTAGGCTCACATGGCTCATCCAGGCCATCAAAACATTATTCGAGTTAAACACTCATTTTGACAGCACACACATGCAGCACACACACACACACACATCACACACGCGACGACACATCTGATGACATACACAACGAATTACACACACACGTCACACAGGATCCACATCACACTTTAGCACACACACAACAGCTCACTCACACATATAGCGGATTTGCGAAAAGAACTGCATCTTGCAGTCACATTATATATAACAAGGCACTAATATCATAATTTGGCATCAAAATCTAATGGAGCATGCAAATGGTTCAGTCACACTGACAAAATGGCATGCACCAACTCACTTGAATATTTTTTTACTTGCTTTATCGCGCTAAATTCACTGACACACAGAGCATACTTCATTTGTGACCCTGGAGCACACAAACCAGTCATAAGGGTCATATTTTTGAAATTGAGATTTATACACATCGAGACCACATACAATACATATTTCCATTGATGTTGGTTTTTCTGATCGGACAATACGTACACTCTGGCAATCTGAGGATGAAAACACAAATTCTAAATCATTCGGACAAATCATCTTTCAGTCTTGCTTCTTAACATGAAGTTCTTAGCAACTGTATATTAATAATCAAAATACTTTTGATATATTTATGATAGAACATTTACTAAATATCTTCATGGAACATGATCTTAATATCCTAATGATTTTTTGCATAAAAGAAAAATGTATAATTTTGACCCATACAATGTATTGTTGTCTATTGCTACAAATATACCTGTGCTGCTTATGACTTATATATATATATATATTTAGTCAGAAATAAGATGATTTAATTATAAAAATCGTGTTGATTTGTGAAAATATTTGTTCGTTTTATTTAGATACTTTCTCATCAGTGTTATTTTAGTATCAATGAGATACTATTATAGTTCTATTAATATTTTGAAAGTTTTTATTTTCTGTTTGTATTTTAATTAAATGCATACGTCTGTATAGTTTTTATTAATTTTTATTTCAGTTTTAGGTTTAGTTATTTTAGTAAATCAAGTTAACGTAAATGAAAAACAGCTAATATAATATAATTAATATTTTGTTTAAATGTATAGTTTTAGTTCACTGCTTCTGATATAGCCTGAGAGGACCTAAACATATAATCAAAGTGCTTTGCTTGTTAAAATAGGTTTATGAAATGAAGATGTGAGGTGCTTTATGAAGCGATGCCGTGATTGTTTGCGGTCTCAAATCTCCTCGGCAGGCGTTGCGAGCGCAGCAGCCCATGGGCCGCTTGTCTTTATGGAGTAGAAGCTCTTTCTCCATTGGCTCACACTTGAATCTGGATCAAAGGTTGTGAACGGCTGACCTTTAGGCTCCGTAACATGAGGGAGGGGGCAATCAAACCTGCTTCTAAAGGGCCACTATGGGACCAGAGGTCAAAGGTCACAGGCCGCCACACCATTGCCATGGTCAGTCCGTGTGTGTCGCCGCTTTAGGTCAAATCCATTACGAGCCAGGTTTAATGACGCTGGTTTAGAGGGGGATTGTGGGTAGTTTATGCCGTACCTGAGGGCGACATCTGCTTCAGAAGAACCTCATCAGAGATCTGAGGGGTATTTGGGGAGGTTTCATGGCCTCTTTTTCCTCTTGGTTTTGGCTTTACTGCGTCTCTTAATGATTTAAATGCTGCCCAATTAAGTGTGTCTCAACTGCAGCATGAAGTGCATGCTTTAATGACTTCATGTGCTCAATTAAGAGCGTATGATGGAGCACTTCTCCAGGAATCTTAATGAGCCCACGCTGGGAAGGGGTCAAACACTTTTGAAAGACTTTTCCACCTTGTTTTGATGCTCTGCTCCGAGTCTGTGGCCGATATCACTCATGTGTAAAACGGCTTGTGCTCATTTACCAGTGAACCTCGAGAAAACAACATGTCCAGCTCACGTTTCACAGCAAAATTACATTATATTTGAAAGAAAATGAGCATTTTAACATTATTTTCATGATAGCCAATCACCAAAATTCTCATGACTGGGATCCGTCTGAATATTTTACTGTTATATATTTTTGTAATTCACATTTATTCTGAGTTGTGATTGTTACTAGAGCGACTCTCGGTACTGTAGTTGTAATTTATACAGTATTAATGTTAAATTAATTGACAGGTTGACTTTGACAGGAGGAATAAAACACAATGACTGAATTGACAGACAGACTATTTCTTTAATATTAATAAAACATCAACAAAACGGAGAAAATTGCTCATGACTAATGCACTTTAATACAGTTGCTTAAAAAATGTATAATTGATGTATATAGTGTTTTATTTGAATATTTAATG
This sequence comes from Schizopygopsis pylzovi, assembly GCA_027422435.1. Lineage (NCBI taxonomy): Eukaryota > Metazoa > Chordata > Actinopteri > Cypriniformes > Cyprinidae > Schizopygopsis > Schizopygopsis pylzovi. The sequence goes on along the minus strand of CM049837.1, from coordinate 1,215,053 downwards.
TTGTTACTAAATTTGGTTCCCAAACGCTGTTTTGAGTTTCCGTCAAAATCAGTATTGTATCTGGTCAGTTATTAAAAAGTCAATTTTTTTATTTTATGCAAAATGCGATATCTGCCGTGTTATTGTGTCATATTTTCTCCCTCGTTGTACCAAACCGTGACAAACACCAGCCTCCCTTCTCTGCAGAACATGATACATCTCTCAGCCAATCACAGCGCAGCATTCCACGCACTGTAGACGGCGGTGCTTTCAATACACCCGGCATCCTAGTTTTCCTCCTCTACTTTGTACTTTGTGATCAACAAGCAAAGAAATAATTAGGGCTGCAGGATAAATCACATGTGATGGTCATGCGCATCTTGTCAGTAAAGCCGGTTCTGTGATCTCCATCACGTGCTTTTAGATGGAGTGGTATCTAATACACAGAGCTGTAGCTCACTGGCAAGCTATGCAATATCGCGTTCATTATCGCAGATGAATCGCATTCGATTATCAACGCGATATCACGTAGCTTGTCAGTGTAAGCATTAATAATGCTTTAATGTTTTTGGTATATACTAGCCAACTAAATGAATATAACATGGCAAAGATCAATGCATGTTTGGAAGTTGAATATAAGGGAATTTCTGTGGTCTTGGTCATGTTGAAATTGTATTTAATTGTAATTAATTTAAAGCATTAACTAGATAACCTGTTGAATTGATTTTGGGAGTTCCTGTGGCGCAGTGGTAGAACATTGCGTTAGCAGCACAAAGGTTGTGGGTTCGTTTCCCAAGGAACACATGTACTGACAAAATATGTATAGCCTGAATGCACTGTAAGTCGCTTTGGATAAAAGCGTCTGATAAATGTAAATGTAGGCTATTTTAGTCCAGTGCCTGTATATACGATTAATCTTGACCAAGTTCAGAGGCTGTCGTGTGTGGATCAACTTACTTTGTGTATTTTCAACAGTTTCAATATGAAACATAACTTTT
>CM049837.1:1181576-1209076 GCA_027422435.1 Schizopygopsis pylzovi | reverse complement strand
TATCTCTAAGTGGTTTTTAATTTGTATTCGTTTTTTTATATTTGAATAGTTTTTTGTAAGTTTAAAAAAAAGTATTTTAATAATTTTAAGCTAAACAATAAATTGAAATATTGCTGTGCCAACTGGCTGAAATTAATATTTTAGTTTATTTCACTTAATATTTAGTTTCAATTTCAATTAATACAAATATTTTATCTATTTTTTTAAAGATTAAAAACCCTGCATTCATAGTACACTGGGAAAAAATTGTAATTTTAAAATTTATCAAAGTTATTTTAAAGTCAAAAATTGTATTTAAAATCACTTAAGCAACCAATATACACAAAGAAAACAAGCCTTGTCCAGTTGAAGCTTTTATGAAATGACCCTTGGCGAGGTCAAATGTTATAAGATGTCTTCAAGGTTCAAGGTTCAAGGGTTCAAGGTTCTTTATTATTTGTCACATACACAATCATACAGGGTATAATAGGTAGTGAAATGTTAGTCAGGACAGGTCCGCTCAATGGAAAGTGCAAGAAAGAAAAATAAAACATGATAATAAAATAAAAATAACATAAAAGCAATAAAAACTATGAAACAAAAACACGAGAGAGTATATATATATACAAATATGGTGAGAATGAAATAAGAAACAAATAATGAAATAAAATAAGGGGTAAGATGTGCAATGAGATAAAGTGTGCAGTGCATGAGAATGTGCAAATAGGTTGTACCGGGAATGTACACATAGCAGCAGTGTGGATAATGGAGAATAATGGATGTGTTACAGTTTGTTAAGTTGAGTCCTGTGGATGTTATGCTGTTATGAGACTGAGTTTAGGAGCCTGATGGCCTGAGGGAAGAAACTCCTCCGCAGTCTTTCAGTTTTAGCCAACATGCTCCTGTAGCGCCTGCCAGATGGCAGTAAAATGAAAAGATGGTTACCGGGGTGAGTTGAGTCCTTGATGATTTTTGCAGTTCTGCTTTTGCAGCGTTTGAGGTAGATGCCCTGCAGAGAGGGGAGAGCAGACCCTGAGATGCGCTCAGCTAAGCACACGACTCTCTGTAGAGCTTTGCAGTCCTGGTTTGTGTCATTATTATACCACACTGAGATGCACTGAGTCAGTACACTTTCTATAGCCCCTGAATAGAAAGTTTTCAGGATAGCTGGTGAGACCCTGAATTTCCTCAGCTGTCGCAGATGGTACAGTCTTTGCCTGGCTTTCTTGACCTGTGTTTGGATGTGTGCAGTCCATGTCAGGTCCTCGGAGATGTTTACACCGAGGTACTTGAAGCTGCTCACCCTCTCTTGTGGTATCATTAGGCTTCAGTTTTGCTGGTTTCTACACTAAATAAAGGGATGTCTGTGGTTTTCTGACCGTGCTAATCTCTATTAGTCAATATCAGGCTGCAGCCGCTGACCTCTCGCTGGTCTTTAGGATCGCGGCCATTGCTTTTTACAGTAGGATAACAGTGTTTTATTGTTCTTTATGGCCGTTCCTTTGTTAGGCCTGTGTTCTGATAACAGCCATTGGCACGTCATTAAAGTCCCAGAACAGCCTTTTATGATAAGGAGTGGACACAACGGAGGTGTATCTGCAACAATAGCTGCTAACGGTCATAAATAGCATCCAAACTCGCCCCAGTCTGACCCTCAGAGACCAGCCCCAAAGCATGCTGGGAGATTTGAGTGCATCATTGAATCTCCATACGTATATATCATAATGCTTATGTTGTATCCCGACACTCGTTAAAATATTAAGGCTTACATTTGAGATTGAATACCAAATTCCCATCATTAACAGTTTTAACATAAACTGATAAACTTCGTATGATGCAGATTTTTGTAATATTGCTAATAAACCGAGAGCGTTTTAAACACATTATTTATATATTTATTATCAATATATCAAATTTGTTTAGTTCTCATAAATATTAACCCATTGAAACCTGCTTGTTCCACAGCTAGACATAATTTAATACATTTTCATACTTTTTAACGGAATACATTTATTTTTTTTCACAATTTGATTCAATTATTATTATTATTATGTTTTTTCATTTACATGTGACTAAATATGCATCACATTATGTTTATTATATTAAAATGTGTGTAATTCAAATGTTTTTTTATCTATATTGGCTTTTTTGTGAATTTCTCAATTATGAATGACATGCCGCTTCAAAACAAATGTCTAAATTGTAGTATTTATGGAAACAATTATGAATAATATTTAATAATTGTTCATTTTTTTGTCTATATTGGCTTTTCGGCCCATTTTTAATGGTAAACATTTAAGAAAAAATTACTAAATATGAAGTATTTAACATTAAGTATTTTCTAAGTATTTATGAATAATTTTCCCTGGACAAACTCAGTATTCTTGTTTTCTGTTGCAAATATCTACAATATTAAAGCATTATTTCCAGTCTATATTGGTTTATTGATTGATTTTATGGCAATCCTGACTGAAAAACATAATTTCCGAATAAGTACCTAAATATTAATAATTTTCACTAGACAGTAATTGTGTGTTTTTTATTGTTTTCTATTACAAATATCTAACATATGAAATCAAGATGCATTTAGTTGTGATTCAAAATGACACATAGTTCATGTAAATACAAAATGTGTAATTCATATGAATGCAACTGTATAATCTTACATTTAAGCCTAAATGTTTTATTAATTGAAAGTACATTGAAATCCATGCTAATATTTCCGCTTTAATGGCAGAACACCAGAATTATTCAGACACCAGATATCATTTTTATATTGTTTACTAGTGAGTGCAAGACACTATAGTTCATTTACTCAGTTTAATTCTTAATTATATTTTATTACCATTTTATAAACTGATAATGTGAGAAATGCTGAAGGTGTTAGAATACATTTAGGCTTGATTGCATGACTATATGTACTCGTTTAACGGTCTACTACAGGAACACAGTGGTCCATGTGATAATTAGCCCACATTAAGAGTCTGGATTTAGGACGCTGTCAATCCTTTGGGGCCCGAGTCCTACAAGGGCCCTTGAGATCGTGTCAGAGCAGAATGTGAGCGTAGCATGGGCCACTAATGGCGGAGGCTCTTCAGAGTGAGCGTGTCCGGACGCGCCGGCTCGGTTTTACAGCCAGGTGTGAGGTGCTGTGACCATGAGATTTACGACCCGGAGCCCGGGTCAGGGATGTGTGACTTGTCCTGTTTTATATTGCACAGGAATCCTTGTTCAGCCCTGAACTGTGAAAGAAGAGCGCATTAGCGTGATGGATCGGTCTGTTTTCAGGGTCGTCCGTGAGTACTCATGTGAAGGGCTCTTCTCAAGGGTTTTGGGAAACCTTTGGTATTTCTGGCTCAGGAGTTTAAATGACTTCAGTCGCTGACGTGGGATTCGACTCACTACAGCTCATTTATCAGGCGCGTTCTAGCTCAATATAAGTGCCACACAACAAAATCTATATTTTTAGCAGACAACGATAATCGTTTTTTCCAGTCTATATTGGATTCTTGGTTGAACTTATGGCAATTCTGAGGAAAAAAATGGCATTTTAGAACATGCTTAAATATTACATTATTTATGAAGCATTTCACAGGAAAAGCTGACTTTTTCACTCAGTATTTTTGACATTTTAGGACAAATATCTAAGATTTTAAATTAAGATGCATTTACTTGAGATGGAAGGAGTCTTGTTCTCTGAGAAATTACTCAAAGTTATATCTGCCAATGGGTTCGGAAATATAAACGTGATTCAAAAGTGAAAACACTTTTTTTTTTTTTTACTCTAATGACCTTAAATGTTGATACATTTCTCATAAAATGAGACGAATGTAATTTTGCATCTCAAATAAATAGTCTATTTGTGCTGAAAAACAAGAGAAATATTCACTTTGAGGTGAATGTGTTACTTCGTTTACTAACACTGACGATCCAAATGAACCAAAACTGTGTTATGCATGTGTTTAAGTGACCCTTTCCAGTTTCTGAAGCTGTGCATTTGAACCGTTAGCTTTCTCAAAGTACCCCTGAAAACTTACAATAAAATACAGATTTTAGTAGATTAACGATAGTCATCCTGTCTAAATTAACTTTTTGGTTGAATTTATGGCAATTCTGAGTGGAAAAAATGCATAGATATTACACTATTTATGAACCATTTGACTGACTTTCTCACTCAGTATTTTTAGTACAAATATCTAAGGTCTTAAATCAAGAGGCATTTACTTGAGATGGAAAATAACACAAGTCTTGTTTTCTGAGATACGGAGTTATCAAACCAATCTTTTAATGAGGTAAGAAAAATAAACAATTCAAAAGTGAAGACAAGTATGTTTTTCAGACTCCAAAGAACTTAATAAGACTTGGGCCATTTTGCATCTCAAGTAAATGTATAAAGCTTTAGATAGTTTTACTGAAAAACAAGACAATACTTTTTGAAGTGAATGTATTGCTTAGTTCAAACTTTAGTTTAGGAGATCTAAATGAACCAACACTATGTTGTAGTTGTTATTTGTGACCCAGGACAACAAAACCAGTCATAAGGGTCTGTTTTTTTTTTATTAAGATTTATGCATCATCTGAAAGCTGAATAAATAATATTTTCGGTGATGTATGGTTTGTTATGATCGGACAATATTTGTAAATCTGGAATCTGAGGGTGCAAAAAAATCTAAATATTGAGAAAATCATCTTTAAAGTTGTTCAAATAAAGTTCTTAGCAATGCATATTAATAATCAAAAATTAAGTTTTGATATATTTACGGAAGGAAACTTACTAAATATATTCATGGAACATGCTCTTAATATCTAATGATATTTTGCATAAATAAAAATGTATAATTTTGACCCATACAATGTTGCTTCAAATATACATGTGCTGCTTTTGTGCTCCAGGAACACATTTGAGGCCTGCATGAAAGACAATGTGGTTGAAGTGACCTTCTCCAGTGTTTCTCAAGCTGTGAATCTTGTATGTAGAGCCAAAAATGCCGCTGTTAGCTTCTTCAACGTAGCTCTGAAAGCCAATTATCATCCGGTTTGACCCCAAAGCAGTTCCTTGTCCCTCTACAGTCTGACTCTGTGGAATTGAAATGCTGTTTTTCAGTATATGTGACGCAGCGTTTCAGATGCATGAAAAGCCTCTTAGGAAGTCAGAGGGTTTGTTGATCTTTCGGCGAGCCACTAATGCGAGGGGGTGCGAGTTCCCTCTTCCGCTTTGTTTCTCTAACACAAAGGGCTGTGCTTTGGACCGGCTCCTGCTGTGTTTGCACCTCTGTGGCCTTGAACGCAACAATGGCGTTGTCCTCCGTGAGCACCATCCCATTACCAGCCCTTTTATTCAAGCCAGCGGTCGTAAAAAGCTTAGTGAGCATTCGGGATCTGTTATAGGCACTGGTAGGTTAGATTTGGTTTTGGGGAAATAAAGACAATTAACATAGATTTAAGCCACAGTTGTTGCCCTGTTTGGTTCGATAATGGAAGCCAACATTATTGGCCAATTAACCGAGCTGTTGAATCCGACACTCCAAGTTTCCATTTCATGAACACAATGTTTGTTGGTTTGTACTTCACCGTTTGAGGTAACAACAAAGACCACCCTGTGTTGAAGAATCCAGTTTCATAACTTCCTCATTTAGGAGACCTCGTTCTCCTGGACCGAGCGCAAACTCTGGGCTCTGTTTGTTTAAACAACAGGAAGGTCTTCACCTTTAGCACATTGCACGGGGAATTAATGCAGAATGAGGTAAACTGTCTCTCTAGGAAGGACCCTGAGGTCTTGGGGTCAGTACTTGTGCAGCTGACTGTACGGCGCTCATAAAGAGAGAATTCATTTCCATTCTTTAAGGCGTTTGGTTGCAGTCATCGTGTTCATTCGAAGATCTGTAGGTTTGTTTTTCTGTCACAAGGAAAAGCCTCGTTCCACTGGGTCTCCTGGTGGTTTGGCAAATGTTCTTGTATTTCTTGTTTGGACTTCAGAACTAGCTTCACAAAAAGTGTATTTCCCCAAACGGTGCACATACTAACATCTAAACATTGGTATGGAAGTGGATTGGCTCTGATAGCGACGGCTTTTTTATTTGCTTGGTAAATGCTCTGTAAGGTACCATGTGGAGTCTTTCAGGTTTTTTCAGGTTCATCTTAAAGAGAGACGTTTGACTGAAACTGTATTAATGCATGAAGGGTCACTGCAGATCAATTCAGTTTAGAAACACTTATTTGTGATTTGTCACTTGTTTTGTGCGTAAAAGTGCCAAATGATAAAACTAAATTTAGATATATTTAGTAGACGATGATAGAATTTTTTTTTTTTTGCTGTCTGTATTGGGGCTTTGGTTGATGTTTTTTTTTTTTTTTGGAACAAATGCTTAAATATTAATGTTTATGTATTACTTTTTACAGAAAAGTGATTTTCTCGCTTAATACTTTTGTCTTATTTTCCAGATTAAATATCTAAACTTTTTATTTTAAATCAGCATATGTTTATTTACTGGAGATGCAAAATGACATACGATAAGACGTCTGGTCTTCTAAAAAAATGTTTAAACTAAGTGAATTTATGATCAAAATAAGATAAAATATGATCCAGCGGCATCCCCCCAAAAATACCATTGAATCCATTATATATGAATACCATTTTTTTCCATTGAATTTGTTGAATTTGTTCCATTTAATCCAATAAATTGTTTAAGAAAATTGTTTGTTCATTTTTTTGACCCCATCGGTGGACTTAAAAAAAATAAACACACCTAATTTTGATCGTTTTTTATGTTTAAATTAATAAATAAATCTGTCAGTGGGGTCAGAAAAATAAACTTAATTCAAAGTGAAAACAAGTGTATTTTTCGGACATCACTAGCAAATATTTTATTCTATTTTAACATTAAATGTACATACTTGTGATGTATTTATTTATACATTTTTAAGAAGACAACTTCTTATGTGTGTTGATTTAGAAATCTGTACTGGTCTGTTCTGTATCTGTACTGTACTGAAATCTGTGTTCCTGTGGCTCAGTGGTAGAGCATTGCGTTAGCAGCGCAAAGGTTGTGGGTTCGATTCCCAGAAACACATGTACTGACAAAAAAATGTATAACCTGGATGCACTGTAAGTCACTTTGGATAAAAGCGTCTGCTAAATGCATGAATGTAAATGTACTGGGAAACAAGTCAAAAATACAGAGGAAGAAAATATAAAAAGTTAATTTGAGCCCTTTATTTTCCATTTTTAGCCCTTAATTCAATTCTAAACTCTATAAGACCTGATAACATTGACATGACTTGTGCATGTATAGGAAAGAACATGAGTGATTTGTTGGGTGTTTTCACACTTAAGAAGAAAGACATAAGTTGCTCAAGAAACCCGAGGAAGGGGCGTGTGAAACTGACCACTGCTGTTCTGTGTTTAAAGTGAAGGGGGTTTGGTTTAGAGGGTCCGGAGCCCACGCCGAGGGCCGAGCTTGGGTTTTTGGGGGAGTGGCTCCACAGGACTTCAGTAAATGGAAGAGCCATCTGCTGGAGTTGCTCTCCAAACACTCAACTGTACACGTCGTGCGTGAGAATTACGAGACGACGTCTGCTTTGGATTTAGATGGGATGAGGCTCAAGCTGAGAGCATGTAGTCAAGGAACCACGGGGCTTTTGGCGAACACGGTTTAATTCGGAAAGCATTGAATAGGTAGAAGACGTTGCTGAGCGAGAAGGTAAGGGTTTTTGCTGTGTGTATCACATTGAAAGTCTTTCCTACTGGGGCTTGGAGTGAATCATCTAACCTATATTTAGCAGTGTCACGTCCTACTTCTTCTGGTTATATTTGGAAGCTTGTATAAACTTCTCAGATCTAGGTCTAATTGGAGGTACAGCTCCGACTCCGCATGGTCTGTTGAAAAGAAAAAGGTGTCGGAGAGGCGTGTTGTGGGTAAATATCAGACACTTCTACTCATCTGGTTCTAGCGGGTCAGAACGCAGGTGGTCTTCAGTCTGTTGGGACAAGCCTTGAAACCATTTGGTCCTGGAATAACACTCGAGGTCTACAAAGTTTGGGAGGATCACCCAAATGCTCAAAAATGGGTCAACACTGCCATCCTACTCATTTCCAACATATAGTATTCTCTGATGCTCTTTCAGTAAAAGATTCATTGTCCCATTTTTGTATGATTACAGCATTTTAATGGGAAATATGTTCATAAATATGTTTTTCAGATAGCAGTTGTATGACTTTAGGGGGGTAACAACTAGTAATTAGTTACTATAATTGGACTGAAATCCATGTCTATTTGGTTAATTAACCAGAAGTGCTCAATTCTGATGTCAGTATTGTCAATGCAGACTAAATTTTTTATGTTTTCCAACTTTTTCTTTGGGTAATTATACATTTTGAGTAGCATAAATATTTTAAGTGTTAAATGGTGCTTTAATTTAATACATATTTTACGTACGTCTCATTTGCCATCTTTAAATTGCAGGATTATTTTGGCTACATATCTGTGATTTATTAGGCAATAGTTAAAACCAGATCTAATTAATTGCCATATGATGGTTTTAGTTCTAGCTTAAGTTTAGTTTTGGACCTGTTTGTGTAAGAATATCCAAGTGTTTTTGGAAGTGACATGCCGTAACAGACGTCTGTATTTGTTGGATTGAAGTTTTATTACTGGCACAACAGCTGTGGAGAGAAACTCCTCATTTGTTGAGTGCAGGAATCGCTCACATCGTCTGCCAGATCTTAACATTAAACCCATAGACAGAATTCCAGCACCGGCTCAGATCTGGACCGGGCCAAATCAAACAGGTCTTGACGGGCCGGACTAATGGAGCGGCATCGGTGCCAGCAGATCTGGCAGCAATATGAACATTTCCACATTTACTAGGCTTGTTTTTACACACACGACATTCATAATCATCTCATCAATCACATGATTTTTAATGCACTTATGAGTGTCATTCTGACTAATTTAGCTTAGATAAATGTGATAGTTCTGTCTCATTTACGGTCTCTAAAAACTTGATTATGTTGGCCTAACTGATACAATGCTTACAGAAATCGAACCTGGTTTAACACAGGCTATTTCTGTGAGAATTGCAACTTAATTAAAGTTGTGGAAATGAGCTATTGAAGATGCAATAAGTTGGTTCTTGATTGGTATCCTCAGAACACACATGCAAATGAGTCTGCAATTTGCATTGTGTTGAGCAGTCATTTCATTAGCCTTGTGAAGCAATGCATTCTTTAAAGTAAAAATAAAGGTGGTTCAAATGCATTCATTCCCTAGAAGTCAGACGGTTCTTTGCTATGCTGAGGGTCCATTACCATATGAGTTGCTGGCAGTTACCACGATGTGATCACCCGGGGTCCATCCCCTCCCCAGGCAACTCACCCTCCACCCATCTACCCCCTATTGAGGGCCATTCAAGCCTCCCATGGGTGGATCTAACAGATATGCATCTCAGACCTCCAAAGTCATGTTAACAAGCAGCGCTACAAGAGAGCAGGCTGTTAAACACTCGGAGCTGGAGGGCTTTTTCAGGGCGAGCGGCGCAGACAGGAACTGCCTTGGGTCCCCCGAGGTCCCTGCGATTCACTCAATCGTAAAATAGCTGTTTATTTTTGATGAAACATCACTGCGGTTGTTGATTAGATCTGGAGGCTCAGGAAGTAATGCTGATGGCATCTAAGACAGGCATTAGCATACTTAAGGAGACTGTTTAGCAGCATGGGTGTTGCCACTTTGAGCTCCTTTCGTCTATCAGTGACTTCCTCAAAATATCATGACCTAGTGGATTTTGTACCACCGGACTTGAGCCTTTGTAACACGGCAGGGAATATATCTCTTCTGCTAAAATTACATAAGCAGGTTAATGATTGAGGAGTCTCAGTTATTCTGAGAACAGTTTGGGGTATTTAAAAACCCCAAATGAAGTAAAACTTGGGTAACAAACACTTCACATGGTGGGGGTTTTGTCAGGGTGTCTGATTTCTGCAGAATCCTAAACGGAGAAAACCATGTTGGGTCTTTTCATCATGAGGGGGTCTTGCAATTACTCCGAAAACTCAAATGTGGATTGGCACAGACATCAATTTAATTGCAGAGCAATACGCTTACCAAGCACTAATGTATAGTTAAGCCTTCTGATAATGTGTTTTTGTGAAACCGTAGTAAATCTGACTATGGTGAATCAGTTTTGAGGATTTTTACTGATGCATTCGTGGTTGGATAGTCATAACATGGAAGATTAATTATTTTAAAATGTGCATACATTGTGGTATTAGTTTCATGAAAAGTAAACACATTTTCCCTCTCAGTAAATCTTCCAAAATAAGATCTACTCATTCTCATTGGTGTGAAACATGATTGAACACTTCTTGGCACTTCTTGTTAGATCCACTCTTTCAGTGTCGATGCACTTTATCTTCTCAAACCAGTCCAAACTGCTGTACGTGAGGAACTAACACCTGTCAGCTTGCTCAGTCCATCCATCTCACCTGTTTTCATTCCTAAAGCAGCAGCTCCAGAGATCAAAGCGTCAGATGATACGTCACTCAGCAGGACGTGATGCGGCGTGGCAGCTTCTAAAACACCGTCCTCAACAAACAGCAGAAGAAAGACATGCTTTCCCAGCATTACCATATGGCTTTGTTATGCTTTGTGTCCTGAATGGACTTCAAAGGAGTGATGGGGAAGATCGCGAGAGATCTTGTCTTGAGAACTTTGAAACTGTTATTGGGAAAATCGTATATATATATATATATATAGCATGCATTAGTGCTCAACTTATCCAGAGTCTCAGTAGACAGAAATGGAAAATACCAGAAAGCTTCCACGGTGATGATGAGTCAGGAAAATGCATTAAAGTAAATAGACTATAAAAGAGTTAGGATGGTTGAAGTTTGAAGGGAATGTCTGACCACATCACGGCAAAACTCTGCACAATAGCAGTTACAATAAAACTACCATCGTTTTATGAGCAGGATCTATTTAACAGGCCTCCACCCCCGGGCTGGAAGTCACCGTAGCTGGTGTTTTAAGATGCTGCTTTATTCCAGTTGCGTTCTGTTCTCATCCCAATGCAATGCATCTTACGAGGCGAGGTTTTATCGTGTGGTTTTGTGATTCATGACACACTGTTCTCTCTTTAGGAGGTCTTTCTGATGAATTGCAGCGGGTTCCACGGCACCATCAGGCCGCTGGACATGGAGACGAAGGTCAACAAGCTCGCGTTCGGCTTCCAGCGGAGCTCCACCTCGGATGACGACTCTGGCTGCGCCTTGGAGGAGTACGCTTGGGTGCCGCCGGGACTTCGACCAGAGCAGGTATAACCAGCTCTATGGGCTTATGACAGTCTAGAACTTACCACAACATTTGTGACCCAAGCTGGCAAAATGAGTGTGAATGTGCACGGGATCATTTTGAGCTACAGGCAAAAAAAATAATGTTTTCACACAAATGTGTTCATTAAGCCCTCGTCTAGCGATCCAATGCTCTAAATAGTAATTAAACCTCTAAAATGATCTTTATTTGTAAATTTTCTAAGAGGAGTACCTTTTCTCTGCTTGCATCTCACACTGACTCCCATCCGAAGTGTGCACGATCGTGATAATTATGCACAGAATTACAGTATTCAAGCTGTATATCTTAAGTGAACGTTTGGGGAAATGTCTGATGTGTAAAGGCCCGTACACACCGGGACGAATATCGGCGCGCGTTATTCAACGCGTTTTTTTGTGTTCACACCCAAGCGATTTTCGCTGACGATGAGCCGAGTGAACATGCTAATTTATTCCCTGACATTAGATGGCACTTAATGTAAAACAGAAATACCCCGGTACACAAGGTGGCGCTGCGCAACTTTACGCTTCTGACACTCGCTTGTCACTCAGAACCAAAATCATAAAGAAAACATGGATATTTCAAGCACCAGTAGCTCCAGCGATGAAGAAATTATTGTTCTGTTGAATGAGGAAAGACGCCGGAAAAGACGCCGACGCCGGCAGTGTAGATGCTACTTGGCGTATATCTTCTTCGTCGTTACGTATGTGTGCTCGGCAAGACTGTTTTGTGTTTTACTGTAACTTCAGCTGCTCCAGACACGTGAGCAAAAGCGCCAATCTCATTGGTCGGATAGTTTTTGACGCGCCGCGTCAAACCAAAAAAACGAACCCGAGGTTCTTTTACGCGTGGCGTTTTTCGCGTCGGTGTGCACACTCACATTGGCGCCCTTTGTTTAGTCACGAGGCGTTAAACGTCGGCGAATATCGCGCACGAAATTCATCGGTGTGTACGGCCTTAACATTATATTAGATCAGTGCATTACTGTAGGTATTCATATTTAGGCCGCCATTAATGTTAATCTATCAATAAAATAAAAAAGGGCTGCTTGATTGAACTGCTTTTGTAGTTTTAATAAATTTATTTATAATGAATACAAGGGATTTTTACACTTGATTGTTTTTTCTGACTCGAATGATTTGTTTAAATGTAAAATGAAAAAGTTTTACATTTCTTATATTTATTCTGCTGTTTTTGCATCTGTTCTTATTTATAGTAACACAGTTACTAAATCCTATATTGTGATTATTAACGTAGTAATTGACATCAGAAAGGCTCTTAATCAGACAGAAGCGATCGTGTAAAATGTACATGACAGACAACACCAGTGGTTTGGTCAAGTACTTCACATGGATACAAACAGGATTGTAAATATCACATTGCATGGAAGAGTAGAGGACGTCTGAGAATAACCTGGATGTCATCGGTGCTGGCGAGATATGATGTTGGACCACAAGCTCTAATGAGATTTGTGCGAGATAGAGACAGGTGGAATTTAGCATTGACCCACGATGAAGTCCTATATTGTGATTATTAACATAGTAATTATTATTAAGAAAAGGACTGTAGGAAAAGATGCATAGTTTCTAGCTGATTTTACTTTGGACCCTTCAGAAAACTCAACTCTATTTTTCTCAAATTGACTTCAAACGGGTCCAATTCCATCAAATCATACATCATTTAGAAGGTCTTTCAAATGGAGAATGAGAAACTAAAAATAACTCGTTTTTTTTAATTCTCTCATTGGGACTCATTTTGCCAGCGCAGGTTGCATTTAACAGAACTTACCTCAATGCTTTGGTGTTCTTGTCAGAACAACACATTTGGGTTAGAAAATAGTCAAAAGCAGCCTAAAGCCAAAATTGCAACCTCTTTAGAAAAAACAAGTCATTGTTTGAGGGGTAAAAACTACAGTCCAATAACAGCCGTGTCACAAAATGCAAAGAGGTCGCGTGTCTTCAGTTTCAGGGAAGGACTCTGCTCAGTGAATAGTAACAAGTTGTTATACAAAAAAAATGCACCAGATGTGATCTTTATTAAAACTGTGTCAGAAGAGCTAGTCACTAAGATTGGGAGGACCTGACTGCATTTTTGCAGACACAGCTAGACACTGAAGGAAGCACCCCACAGGCATTTGGGAAGAGGAAATGCTGCTTTTTATTTACAAACTACTTCATGGAAAATCTGCAAGTCATTATCTCAAGCTGCCAGACAAAAGGGCTTGAAACGATGAGGAAAAGCGGCCACAAGTTGTTTTCCTGGCGCTGGCCACAGATGCGGTCCTCTGGTGGCTGCCCTCGAGAGCACCCCTGAAGAACGGGTGAGGGAAAAGGTCTAAAGCAATTTGGAGACCCCTAAAATCTTTTGTGTTAAATGCACGAGTCAACTGTAATGCCTTTATAGCAGCCGTTCTGTGAATTGCCCTGCATGTTATAGGTGATGATTGTGGGGAAGAACACAAACACTCAGGAACAGTGTTGTTCAAGGGCCTAAGGCTCAGTAGCAGAGGTAATACGAGGGGGATTTATGGTGCGGTTATCAACCAGGTCTAAATGGCATTCCAGTAAACCGACTCGACAGCAGCAGGACACTCTTTATGCAAGAAAAGACCAGCTCAATCCAGCTCTTTATCTGGGGACGGTTACGACCAGCGCTCATAAAGAGATCCCACTCACAAGGCACAGGTCACAGTGTCAAAGAAGCACAATGGAGTACAGTAAAAAGCCCAAACTGGTGTCTCAAGTCTTAAGGGTCAACTTAGTCCTCAGGGTTTTGTTGACGGATGCACAGGACGACAGGCCAAACATGCCATGAGCCACAACAAACACACACTTTCTGATCGGATCACTTATGATAGATACACTACCAGTCAAAGGATTTTACAGTAACTAACAGTGTTTTTTTAAAGCTTACCAAGCCTGCATTTATTTGATCCATACCATTACCATTTAAAATAATGATTTCTATTTGAATATATTTTAAAATGTAATTTATTCCTGTGATTTCAAAGCTACATTTTTTTACATAATTTCTCCAGTCATATAATCTTTCACAAATCATTCTGATTTGCTGCTCAAAAAAACTTGTATTATTATTATTATGTTGAGCTTTTTCAGGTTTCTTTGATGAATAGAAATTCAGAAGAACAGCATTTATCCGAAATATACTTTTTTTTAAACATTATAAATGTCTTTATCATCACTTTTGATCAATTTAAAGCATCCTTGAATATTAATTTATTAATTTTTCACAAAAAAAAAATATATATATATATACCGACTGACTCCAAGTTTTTGAATGGTATAGTGTATAATGTTACAAAAGCTTTTTATGTATTTGTATTCATCAAAGAATACTGAAAAAAAGTACTCCACTGTTTTAAATATTGATAATAATATTAATACAAATGTATCTTGAGCAGCATATTATTATGATTTCTGATGAGACTGGAGTAATGATGCTGAAAATACAGCTTTGATCACAGAAATAAATTACATTTTAACACATATTCAAACAGAAAACAGTTATTTTAAATAGTACAAATATTTCAGTTTTTGCTGTACTTTGGATCAAATAAATGCAGAAGAGACGTCTTTTAAAAACATTCAAATGGTACAGTTCAAACACTCTTGCCTGGTCGTGTAGGTGTAACTTTGGACTTCGCACATACTCTGTTGACCCGATCTGTCTCATCTCACCTCCAGGTCCAGCTGTACTTCTCCTGCCTACCTGAGGACAAAGTCCCTTATGTGAACAGCCCCGGGGAGAAATACCGCATCAAACAGCTCCTGTACCAGCTCCCTCCTCATGACAATGAGGTGAGTTTATAGAAACAAAGACGAGTCGGAGCTTCATCAGCAGCCATGAAAGCCCCTATTGTTTCCCCAGCATCGCTGCAGCCCAAAATGCCCACGCATCACATTTCAAAACCCCCTCAAATAGCTGCAGCGTGGTGTTTGGAGCTTCACCACATCCCCTGCCAGCACAGAAAGAAGCTTTGTCACTTCATATCTCTGTGGGTGCGTGTACAATGAGACTTTTGAGCAGAAGATTGTATGATGCTGCTCGGGGAGATTCGATCTGACATGTGGCATCGACATTGCTGTGGGTCACATAACATGCAGTTGTATTGTTATCTGTGGCACTGTCAACATGCATTGCTTGCGTTTCAGTGTGACTTCATTTTTTTTCCTTTTAAATCAAGAGGTGTTTCTTTTCTTTGTGTTAAAGTATTGTTAAACAAAAGCAGTCACCAAAGTGACTAAGAGATGGGCTTAGCAAACGTTTCTGGACAGCCATCCTTCCCTCGGGTCGTTTTGACCTGGAGTTTTCTTTTTAAAAATTGAGTGGTAACAAGACTTTGTGGCTTTTGTTCAACTTGACACTCACGCACACACACGCGCGCACACACACACACACTCACACACACACACACACACACACTCACCACACACACACTCACTCATCTCACTCATCACACTCACTCACTCATCACTCACTCACACATCACATCATCACCACACATCACCATCATCACATCATCACACACGACATCATCACACACACTCACACACACATATCAGACAAAACAAAATTAAAATCTCTTCCATCATTCACTTTATTCATAGTACATCATCTATGCATCATTTGAATCATGTCACATCACACACACAAAAAAATTTGAGTTGACTTGAGGACTTTATCTGGGTGTAAAAATACAATTTGACCTGCCATAGGAATGAATGGAATGACAACACAACATTTTTATTAGATTTAAAAACACAATTCCAGAAAAAACATATATCCAAAAGAACAAATATTCACAGGACAAAATTCTTACATACCCGCCCCCATTCACACACGTGCACAGACACAAACACAAATTGGTTGACTTGAGGACTTATCTGGGTGTAAAAATACAATTTGACCTGCCATAGGAATGAATGGAATGACAACACAACATTTTTATTAGATTTAAAAACACAATCCAGAAAAAACATATATCCAAACAAAGGAGACTACAGAATATTCACAGGACAAAAACACTTACATACCCCCGCCCCCAACACACACGTGCACGGACACAAACACATACATGGTGCATGCACACACATAGAGACACATTATAACACGCATGACACGGTAAATAAAAATAAAAATCACCAAAATTAAAATTATTTTACAAAACATACATAAAAAATATATATATATACATATAAATGGATCGATATAAGCTTTCTGAAAAAAAAAAAAAAAAAGTACAATAGGGCTTTGGGTAATTTTGCCCCGTGAGGGAAAGATTTGATACAAAAGGCAAAGGAAGGATAAACGTTAAGACACACTGTTATATAACCAAAGGATGAGAGAATTATAACTTCTGCTGCAGTGCAGTCTGGTTTGTTGGATCTTAGTCTCTTTCCACACTCTCAAAACACATTTTATGCATTTGTATTTGTCCAACTCCATCAATACGTTCTCTAGTTCTCCATCAATGCTTTGTTCCTTGCTCAAAAACCCTGTATGTGGCTTCTTTCTGAACACGCTTTAAATGTCTCCCTCAGGTGCGATACTGCCAGTCTCTCAGCGAAGAAGAGAAGAAGGAGCTTCACATGTTTAGCGTGCAGAGAAAGAAAGAGGCTCTCGGGCGAGCAACTCTCAAACTGCTGCCGAGGACGATGCTTCATGCGTCCTGTGAACACGTAGGTGTTTGAACCAAGAGTTTTGTGCTGAAGCGAGCGACTGTTTGATGCTGATTTTGCTTCTTCAGTGTGGAGAGAACATCAGTGGAGGGGAGATGGTGGTGTTTGCTTCACGGGCTGGACCTAGTCAGTGTTGGCACCCAGCGTGCTTCACGTGTTCCAGCTGCAGTGAGCTCCTGGTTGATCTCATTTACTTCTACCAAGACGGGAAGGTGAACTGTGGACGGCATCATGCTGAACTGCTAAAGCCACGCTGTTCCTCTTGTGATGAGGTGAGTTTTGTTTCTCAAAGGCCATGCTCGTTGTTCTGTGCATGAAACAAACCCGTCGTATTGCAGCAGTGGTGGATGAAGTACCTAAAAGCCACACTTGAGTAAAAGTACAGATATATCCATATACCAGAAAATTACTTTGGTAGAACTTCAAAGTCAACACACTGCAAAAAATACTTAGATTTGTTTGTCTTGTTTCCAGTCAAAATATCAAAACATTCTTAAATCAAGAAGGATTTTATAGACAAGTAAATATTATTGTCTTGTTTTCAAATTTAAGCTTGAAACAAGCAAAATATTCTGCCAATGGGGTATGCAAAATAATATTGTTTACTGTTTGAAATAAGATTTGATAATAGTTTAGTGAAAGTTTAGTGAAATAAACTTGCTTGTTCTAAGCAAAAACTGAAAACAAGACAATAATTTTTACTTATTCTTGATTTAATAATAATAATAATTAATTTATATGTGTTTCAAGACTAAGGACACTTACAATAATAAAATACTAATTAAACAGAAGGAAAAACAAACAATAAACAATACTACAAAAATTCAATACTAAATATTCAATAATTCAATGATTTAAGCATTTGTTAATATTTTACTGGAAACAAGACAAAAAATCTTGTAGTAAGAAAAGCATTTTTTTTGCAGTGTACTTGAGTACAAGTTTTAAAGTATGTGATATATATTGTACTTAAGTATGAAAAGTATTTTTAAATATTAAACATACTTAAGTATTGAAATTAAAAGTACAAGAAAATGGAAAAGGGCCAAATAAATATAAAAAAAAGATTGTGTTCGGATTTACCTCTTTATTCAATTTTATATATTTGGGTAAGAATAAGAGGCACTTAACCCAGTACTTAGTGTCTTTCATTCCCACATAAGACAATATTTCTGGAATATGTATCTTAAGTGGCATTTAGATGCATTTACACAGTTTAATGTAGCTCAAGGGATATGGATGCATTAAACCTGCAGTTATAGTATACATGCATAAATAATGCTTCGTTTTAAACATTGAAAGTTGAATGAATACTGATATTAGAAAGGATTTAAAATAGTTAAATATGAAATAAAAAATGCAAGTGAAAGAGTGAATCACTGATTCAAATGATTAATTCAAATGTTTGATTCATTCAGGAACTAAGTATTTAAATATTAAGGAACCACCTTATTTATTGCTCAGAGATGTAAAACAGTGATGTGATCTTTGTGTGGAACTGATTCGTTGGTAAAACTGAAGAAATGTTGTATCTATAATGTAAGTCACAATGCTAACTTTATTAAACTTGCATAAATTAAAACTACATTTACCATATTATAGCGGACGATATAATGTATATCACACACCCCAGCCTCGACTTGAGTGGAAAAATTCAATCATCCGCGGTTCGTCAAACATGCTTTCTTGCAGTCTGTTTTTTTGTAGCAAATAATGAATATACTTCGGGGAAATGTATCGAAGTAAAAGCATGCATTTTAATTTGGAAACATAGTGGAGTAAAAGTGAAAGCTGACAAGAATATAAAAACTCAAGTAAAGTACAGATCCTCCCCAAAAAATACTTCTGTTCTCTAACAACGTATTATTACTTTGTTACACTGTCAAATCACTAGGTTACTTTTCGTAAATTGTTCACTCGTTAATTTCTTGGGCAAGTTCATTTAGCACAAATACTTAACTCGTGAGTCATCATGATATATTAAATACAGCCTAATGTGCGCACATCTAGCTTACTTGAACATACCCTACAAATAACGAATCTGTGCGTTCGCTGGTTTCCTTTGCATTGAAGCAATAACGAAGAGTCGAAAAACGATGGAAGACTCACGCCATGTCTACACCGGATGCGAGTGGCGCGACAAAATACAATAGTGTCTACACTGCATTCGGTGCGACACGACAAATCCCCGACAGTAAACTGATGCCTCGTTCAATTTATGACGTATTGACACAAAGTTCAATTGATTTGCAATGCTGGCTTTGTCACATCCATTGTGGACAGCCTCAAACTGTTACTGTGGGGCGATTAGTAGTTATGAATGGCCAGTAACTTAAAAATGTTGTACCCAAATTGGCTGGTGAGTGGAAAAAGTTCATTCAAACCCTGATTACATTACTATGTCGCAGACACCTTCACTCATTTGATGCTGTCATTGTCCTTTTAGATTATTTTTGCGGACGAGTGCACAGAAGCAGAGGGTCGTCATTGGCATATGAAGCACTTTTCCTGCTTTGAATGCGAGACTATCCTGGGTGGTCAGCGGTACATCATGAAGGATGGTCGGCCTTACTGCTGTGGTTGCTTCGAGTCTCTGTACGCGGAGTACTGTGAGGCCTGCGGTGAACACATCGGTGAGCCCAAATGTCTCGACATCATTTACCACAAACCACTTTTGCCTTTGAGAAGCTGACCTTTAACATCTGTTTATTTTCTTGTAGGGGTGGACCATGCCCAAATGACGTATGATGGCCTTCATTGGCACGCCACAGATGCTTGTTTTAGCTGTGCTAAATGCAAGAGCTCCTTGCTCGGGTGTCCCTTTCTACCCAGACAAGGCAGGATCTACTGTTCCAAGGCCTGCAGCATTGGGGAGGACCTCCATGCCTCGGATTCTTCCGATTCGGCCTTCCAGTCCGCAAGATCCCGGGAATCACGGCGCAGCGTGAAGATGGGCAAAAGCAGTCGCTCTGCAGACCAGTGTCGACAGTCTCTTCTCTTTTCACCTGCAGGCAACTACAAGTTCCCCGGACTCTCAGGGAACGCTCAAGACACCTTGACCAACAAGCTGTCACAGCTAAGCTTGGCAGACAACCACTTCTGGAGGAACAGGGAGGAGCAGGAGGCACCTGAGGACCATGAGGAATGGGCCGAGCACGAGGACTACATGACCCAGCTCCTCCTCAAGTTTGGTGAACATGGGATGTTCCAGCAGCCGGACAACACCAGGCCGACTGACCTCTGGACGACCGACTCTGAGGTCAAAACAAAGACTGAGTCAAGGATGCCAGGCAGTGGTGGGAATGGCAATCTGGGCAGTAAAAAACACAAGGCAGACATGTACTGGACACAGTCCCAGGATGGACTAGGTGACTCTGCGTACGGAAGCCACCCTGGACCTGCAAGCAGCAGAAAGCTCCAGGAGCTCGATTTGGAGCATGGAGCCAGCTTTAAGCATGAAGATAAACAGTGGTATAATGATTCATTGGAGTGCATCACAGATGAACTGAAGCAAGCAGAGCAGAACAGCAGAGACTCGATGGACTCCTTGGCACTCTCCAACATCACAGGTTAGACAAACGATCAATGTGCAATTGATATTCTTAAATGTAAACAGTGTTAGGGGTAATGCATTACAAGTAACACATATTGCGTAATCCGATTAATTTTTTAAGCAATTAGTAAACTTATGCATTACTTTTAAATTAACAAGAAAATACCTGAGTTTTTCAAATAAGTAACGCAAGTTACTTTGTTTTCCTATTTATTCACTGACACCTTTCCTGTACCTGTGTTAAGAGAGATTGGGAGTAAGTGCCGATGCATTTTCTTCAGCCTGGGCTTATTAATTTCTCTCTAGGTGTGAAAGGGCCTTTACAGTCACCAAAAATATAACTCGTTTTCAGTTATTAAAAATAAATAATCGTGCCCAGCCCAGGTGACAAAAAGTAACGCAATGCATTATTTTCCATAAATAAGTAATGCAATCAATTACTTTTTTATGGAGTAATGCAATATTGTAATGCATGCATTTTAAAATGAATTTTCCCCAACACTGAGTGGAAACTGGAATATGTGAGGCAGTTGGGGGGGAATCAGAGAAATAGATATAAATGTGGTAAACTGTGTTCAAATCAGAAACTTTCAGAGTTTTGGTGGACTATTAAATTGAATGTATATTCCGTGCTGTTGTTTAAGCTGAATTTGCGTGTTTCTTTCAGGTGCTTCAGTTGATGGGGATATTAAAGACAAGCCATTGCTCTACTCCTTACAAACGTTCTCCGAGCTCGAATGCTGCGAGAACGCCAGCAACATGGGGACGCTGAATTCATCAATGCTGCACAGGAGCACCAACTCCTTGAAGAGCCTCACCTCGGAGCTCGAGCGCGTGGAGGTTATTGAAGAGCAGGTGGTTGCGCTCCCAGTGGAGAGACCCAAACCACCTCACTTACCTGTCCTACGAAGGTCCAAGTCCCAGTCCAAGCCACAGCAGGTGAAGTTCTCCGATGATGTGGTGGATAACGGACGATATGACGACCTGGAGGTGCGGCAGCATCCCATGAGCGAACGCACTCGGAGACGAGCGTACCACTTCGACGAGCAAGACCAGCAGCGTCCTCGTCATCACCACAGGAGACGAAGAAGTCGTAAATCTCGTTCGGACAACGCTCTTCACTTGGTGCCCAAAGAAAAGGCCCGTATGTGTTTCAAAGAGGACCGTAGACAGCACGGGCCAGGTCTTAAAGCTCACTACGGACAGCCTTCCCATGCCCACGCCAACTCGGAGTACGGTTTGCACAACCAGGCGGCGGAGAGGTTTTTACGTCTTTATGGGGATGAAGATGACGAGTGCTCTACCTGCTCCTCTTCATCGTCTGAATCAGAGGAGGAAGGCTTTTTCTTGGGCCAGCCTATTCCACAACCAAGACAACCTCGGTACCAATATTACGCTGATGAGCTTCCTTTTGGCACAAGGACAAAGTCCAAACAGAAGAAAGGACGGAAAGGCAAAAACTGTATCATTTCATAGAACTGGGAATGAAGTTTGAAACCTTTGATCTGCATCTTAACATGCCTTTCTCGAGCTGTTACTTTGAATTATAACTCAACTCTTATATATATTGCTGTGGTCTTGCCATGCAGTGAAGTTGATGGCCAACGCAGTATCTAAACCATGCTTAATTGCTGCAATAATTAGGTGACAAGTGACTATAGTCTTTGAAAGAACCAGAAGAATATAATATTTATGAAGCCGCTTTTAGAGACTAAAGAAGAGAATAATTTAACTTTGCAAAAATGAATGTGTATATATTGTAAAATGTTGAGTTAAAGCTAATATTTTTATATCCCTGAGTTTCAAAATATTTTTTTTTAAGGAAAAAGTACTAAAGAACAAAGCATTGCAGCATCTCCACTTTTGTTAATCAGGGTTTTAAAAATAAGTATGTAACATTGGTCAGCATTGTCGCTCAATTTGTATTAAAACATTGTGTGTTATGTATTATCCAAAGCTTGTTCGGGTGTCATTTTATTAATGGGTCATACAGACAGATTACTGTAATCTGTAAAAATGCAAACTGGAACAATAAGGCTAATAATAAAACATGAGATATACCTGCATATTTGATGTGTTCACGTCTACTGTCCACATCAATGCATTGTGTGATCGAGTCTGTTAATCTGGGATTTTAAATGCTGCATCACATTGTTTTAGTGTCTCGTGCCATGAGCTCAGGTTTTAAAGCATTCGAATCCCTTTATGCACACTGAGCCTGTATATACAGCATGAACAAGGTAAGCTTAACAACAATGGAAACACCAAACACTGAGTAAATGAAGATACTTTATTTAACGATGAACCTGTTGCATTCTCAGGTCTCCTTACAAATCTCGTAACAGCGATAATACAACATAGTCAATTATCGTTACAGAATTTAAGGTAAACAATGAACTCTTAGTGTGATTCTTGAATTAAACATTTAACGTAAGTGATTCGGACAGCTGTGCTGAATAACATAACAAGATGTGCAAAAACAAAACATTACTTCTAGATAGTGTGTGTATATAAGTTGCATGGTTCGCGCTTCATGGTCCGTTTATGGATCATGGTTCGGTTTGACCAATGCATTCGTCTCGGAGATGAATTGTCTGAGGTTTTCCAAGTATTTGTCCCCGATTTCAACCAGGTTCTTATGCAGCACTGACAGAAGCATGGGTTCGAGAGCTGGGTTTTTGGATATAAGCATCTTCACCACTACTCCAAAGGTCTCGCAGTCCTGTTTGTACAACTGGAAGAGATGAACAGCTGTTGGACTCATCTGAGGACTGAACGTGAGGTACTTTAAAAAGACAAACGCTCAAGTTACAGTGTATTACTTGTCTGAAGTGTTATTCGTGTGTTATTGGCCATTTCTATGATAGAGCTGCACAGAATCAACAGCGTTTTCAAGGCTGATTGCAGGTGTAAATACACTAATGAAGTCTCTTCTGTTCACCAAGCATGCCTTTATTTGATCTAAACTACAGCAAAAACAGTAATATTGTGAAAATATTTTACTATTTAAAATAATCTGGTTTCTATATGAATAAATATTTAAATGTAATTTATTCCTGTGATTTCAAAGCTGAATTTTTAGCATCCAGTCATATCATCCTTCAGAAATCATTCTAATATTTTGATTTGCTTCTCAAAAACATTTATTATTATTATTACGTTAAAAAAAGCTGAGCATAATTTTTTCAGGTTTCTTTGATGAATAAAGTTCAGAAGAACAGCATTTATCTGAAATAGAAATCTTTTGTAACATTATAAATGTCTTTATCAGCACTTTTGATCAATTTTGAAGCATCCTTGATACATACAAAGTATTAATCTCTATAACTGACTTTTGAAAGCTATAGTGTATAATGTTACAAAATATTTTTATTTCAGATAAATGCTGATCTTTGGATATTTCTATTCATCAAAAAATTCTGAAAAAATTTACAGCATATTATTATGATTTCTGAAGATCATGTGACACTGAAGACTGCAGTAATGATGCTGAAAATACAGATTTGATCACATAAATAAATTACAGTTTAACATATATTCACATAGAAAACAGTTATTTTAAATAGTAAAAAATATTTCCCAATATTACTGTTTTTACTGTGTTTCGGATCAAATAAATGCAGGCTTGGTGAACAGAAGAGACTTCTTTAAAAAAACATAAAAAATCTTCCTGTTAACATTTATATACTTTAACAAAATTGACTTTGATAACAAAATATTGAAAAGTATCCTGCTATTTTGCATAGTGAGCACTGTTAATATTGTTTATAATTTATTAGCTTGTTTAGTTATTTATTATTATTCCACTTTCTGTTAATTTAAGGTTGTGGAACAGGGTGGGGAAAGAAAATACATAATTATGTAATTGTTTGAACTTTTTTTTGTCTAAACATGTTTGAAAAATTAATAAATAAAGTAAAAAAAAAAAAAAAAATCTTCCTGTTCACAAACTTTTGACGGTTAGTGTACAGGTAAATTTTTTTAAATGAGGTAAAATGTATTATATGTGGGTTTCTTGTTTGTGCAGATATATACATGAATAATATGAATTCAGCTGATCAATCCTGTGAAAACGCTCCAGGACAAACGGTCTCGCCGTGGTTTCTCTAACCCAAGCATAGCTTTATAAGAGCTTGACAAAGCAGTTTCACCGTGCACTAAACGACACTTTGACCTCCAGCGAATAAGTCACTTGGCTGTAAACTTAACAGCCGTGTGTTCGGAGGCCAGAGACTATGGGAAAATGTGCCACAACAGGTGTGCGTCTCTGTTTGCGTGGAGACCTGAGTGCTGAAGCTTGTTAGAACGGCTCAGTTATTTCACACCAGACTTTAAAGGCCAACAAACGTTTAAAGACGTGCAAAAACGGTGCTTAAGAGGTTTATGATGCCTTGCAAATGTCCCAGGTGTGACGTCCAAGACTCCTTCATTACCTGAAGGCAGCGGACGAGGTGCGATTGGCTTTTATTTGACCCGTATTAATGCAGATTAACACATCCCGTCAGGTTTTAAAGGAGCAGTTCGGTTCAATGTAAGCTGAGCTCTATTAACAGCATCATGTCCATTATATTCTGAATATATGATGTGGAGTGAAGTAACACTGGTTATGTGAGGAAACTAATCCACTGGAATTACCAACACAATCTCACGCCAATTACAAACTATTTTAGCTTTATGAATGTGTACGTTCATACGCAGCACTGCATGGAAATGTATGGGTGGAGCTTCATGCTAATTTTTCTAAACGACTGCATGTTTTTGTACCAATTGCATCATACAAATTAATATGAAAAATTGCCAGCTCACAAAAAAAGTTACATTTTCTCTACAAACCAATGCAAAAAATATATTTATTGGAATTTTAGTCATATTCAAAGTGCACATATTTGAGCATACTTAAATTAAGATGCATTGCTATACTTGACATTTACTTGTATATACTTCAAGTAAAACTACAGAAGAAGTCGTATTTTCTGATATATATGCCAACATTTAGTTTTTGCTTCATAAACAATAACAATATCTGCCAGTGGGGTCAGAAAAAGTTCCTTTTGAATTCAGTTTCAGGTCATTTTGACTTTTTTTAAAACCAAAAACACTTAATTTTGATGCCTTTTACAGAAAAACAAACTTAAGTCACTTTGTTTCTCAAGTAAATGTGTCTTGATTTTAAATGTTTAGATGTCTGGAAAACAAGTCAAAAATACTTTAACTAAAAGCAATTTAGACACTTAGCTAAAAATATCAAATCGAAGAGCCCTATTTATGATCTGACATGAGCTGAACTCGAATATGAAATATCCGTTAAACAGTAAAAAGTAAGTATAAGTGCTTCATTGTAAGAGATCATGAGAAAAGCGTAAAAGTACAAGGTCCGACGGGACGGGTTCATCCTCCAAAAGTCTCTAATTTTTTTTATTTTTTTTGACCAACATCGTAAAGCATCTGCAGATTTGGGCCACATCTCAGAAACAGCTTTATAATCATGCGTATTAATTATTGCACACATCACCCTGAAGCTCTTCTGAGGTCTGAGCTCAAGCCGAGAGAAGCAGGTTATATCTGATATCCCTTCAGAGAAACTGAGCTGGAGTATCAGGAGCTGGACAGGTTTTTGTTGGAAAGAGAGGGTTTTATGTTTGCAAGGGTTACGTGTAGGGATGTAACGATTAACCGCGAACCGGCTGAGAATCGATTCAAATATGTGACGATTCAAATTCTTCACTCTAATTCATACTACGATGTTAATACATATTTAATACATTAGCTCATCCATGAACATGATTCACACGAGTCCTGTCGGCGGTGGGGATGAAGACTACAACTCCCATGATGCCACACTCTGTCACGGCATCATCAAACTATGCCTTTATATTGAATACGCGCCGCTAGCAGCGAAAATCACATACTGTGCCTTTAAACTTCAAATACAGGTTTATTGAACTTGGATCTACAACTTACAATTAAGTTTTTTTTATTATTATTGTTTTGTAGCAATACAAGTAGTTCCTAGGTTTTGATTGGGTGGTCAAAGTTTCTCTATATGAAGCTGGTTTATAGATAAGGCCATTGGAAATTTGGATCGGCGGCGGAACAAGTTATTTTCTGAAATATTATGTCGAATAGCAGTAAATTTTATTCTTTTTTAAAAACCAATTACCAACAAAATTAACAATTTTGTTATCTAAGCAAACATCCAAGGGAGCTGATAGTTACTTGTCTGAACTTGGTTAAATGCTGGAGATTCCCACACTCGTCCCAGAAGGTGGTAATTAGCAGGTTTCCACCCCAGACTCAATTACAGGACATTTGTTCTCGGAGCCTCTGGCGACGTCTGAAGAGTTATTACACCGCATTCAGATGCCCCGTGCTTGACAAACACGCTCTCGTAAACCTGCGTGAGCTGAAATCCTCACGTTTGTGCTGAAGCTCGTATAATGAAAGAGTGGCACATGAACGTGACGCTGATATTTCTGCACATCTTTGGCCGTAGAGGTCTGCTACCCGACCCGGGTTCGGGTTTGTAGCTAAACCAAAACTATATGCAGAGGCTACGCTGCTTTCATAGATGCACGCACACACATTATTGCACACAGATATCAGAGATCACGCAGTGCACAAACAGCACGGAAACTTTTATTAGTAAAATAGCTGACTCGAGCCTTGATGAATCAGTTTCTTTTGTGTATTTGTTTACTGACCACTGCATGCAATCGTGAAATGCGGGCTTTTTATTTTTTATTGGCTATTCGTTGTTCGGGTCGGGTTCGAGCTCTAAATGTAACTGTGCCGCTCGGGTTCGGGTCGGGTCGGGTCAGACGATCTCGGTTACGGGCTTCAGTTTTAAGCCCGTGCAGACCTCTACCGTCAGTGTCTCACTTCTTGCTTAGAAATCTAGTAAATACAAGCGGTGACTGTGCAAAACTGTTGACATTAGGGCTGCTC
>CM049837.1:1134076-1176576 GCA_027422435.1 Schizopygopsis pylzovi | reverse complement strand
CAACCATCCGTCCACCCATTCACCCGTCCACCCGTCCACCCACCCGTCCGTCCGTCCACCCGTCCAGCCACCGTCCACCCGTCCATCCACCCGTCCATCCGTCCCCGCCCGTCCGTCCATCCACCCGTCCCCACCCGTCCATCCACCCGTCCCCACCCGTCCATCCACCCGTCCATCCACCCGTCCAGCCACCGTCCACCCATCCACCCGTCCATCCGTCCCCACCCGTCCATCCATCCACCCGTCCATCCGTCCCCGCCCGTCCGTCCATCCACCCGTCCCCACCTGTCCATCCACCCGTCCAGCCACCGTCCACCCATCCACCCGTCCATCCACCCGTCCATCCGTCCCCACCCGTCCGTCCATCCACCCGTCCCCACCCGTCCATCCACCCGTCCAGCCACCGTCCACCCATCCACCCGTCCATCCGTCCCCACCCGTCCGTCCATCCACCCATCCCCACCCGTCCATCCACCCGTCCAGCCACCGTCCACCCATCCACCCACCCGTCCATCCGTCCCCACCCGTCCGTCCATCCACCCGTCCATCCACCCGTCCGTCCGTCCGTCCACCCATCCCCACCCACCCATCCATCCCCACCCATCCGTCCCCAGCCGTCCGTCCAGCCGTCCGTCCACCCGTCCAGCCGTCCGTCCACCCATCCCCACCCGTCCACCCGTCCGTCCGTCCACCCGTCCACCCATCCACCCGTCCGTCCATCCGTCCCCACCCGTCCGTCCGTCCACCCGTCCATCCGTCTCCACCCGTCCGTCCGTCCCCACCCATCCACCCGTCTGTCCGTCCACCCATCCACCCGTCCGTCCGTCCGTCCACCCGTCCATCCGTCCCCACCCGTCCGTCCGTCCACCCATCCACCCGTCCACCCATCTGTCCGTCCGTACATCCATCCCTCCATCCGTCCACCCACCCGTCCGTCCGTCCACCCGTCCAGCCACCGTCCACCCGTCCATCCACCCGTCCATCCGTCCCCGCCCGTCCGTCCATCCACCCGTCCCCACCCGTCCATCCACCCGTCCATCCACCCGTCCAGCCACCGTCCACCCATCCACCCGTCCATCCGTCCCCACCCGTCCGTCCATCCACCCGTCCATCCGTCCCCGCCCGTCCGTCCATCCACCCGTCCCCACCCGTCCATCCACCCGTCCAGCCACCGTCCATCCGTCCCCACCCGTCCGTCCATCCACCCGTCCCCACCCGTCCATCCACCCGTCCAGCCACCGTCCACCCATCCACCCGTCCATCCGTCCCCACCCGTCCGTCCATCCACCCATCCCCACCCGTCCATCCACCCGTCCAGCCACCGTCCACCCATCCACCCGTCCATCCACCCGTCCATCCGTCCCCACCCGTCCGTCCATCCACCCGTCCATCCACCCGTCCACCCACCCACCCGTCCGTCCGTCCGTCCACCCATCCCCACCCACCCATCCATCCCCACCCATCCGTCCCCAGCCGTCCGTCCAGCCGTCCGTCCACCCGTCCAGCCGTCCGTCCACCCATCCCCACCCGTCCGTCCGTCCACCCGTCCACCCATCCACCCGTCCGTCCATCCGTCCCCACCCGTCCGTCCGTCCACCCGTCCATCCGTCTCCACCCGTCCGTCCGTCCCCACCCATCCACCCGTCTGTCCGTCCACCCATCCACCCGTCCGTCCGTCCGTCCACCCGTCCATCCGTCCCCACCCGTCCGTCCGTCCACCCATCCACCCATCTGTCCGTCCGTACATCCATCCCTCCATCCGTCCATCCACCCGTCCGTCCATCCACCCGTCCGTACATCCATCCCTCCATCCGTCCATCCACCCGTCCGTACATCCATCCCTCCATCCGTCCATCCACCCGTCCGTCCATCCACCCGTCCGTACATCCATCCCTCCATCCGTCCATCCACCCGTCCGTACATCCATCCCTCCATCCGTCCACCCGTCCAGGCACTTTTACCATCTGATCAATTCATACTGGAGAAAATCAAGTCCAGTATTGCATTTTATTCTAGTTGAATATTCAGCTTTACTAAGACATCTGTAACTTACAGAAGTAAATGGACTGAAAACAGTGTTTCATGTTGACTGATGTTTCAGATTCTCTACATCTGAACATTTATTATTATTTCTGAGCATATGAAGAATCAGTTTAGCTCTGTTAGGGTTCTCGAAGCTTGGTTTCTAGCTTGTTAAAAGCACCAGCATATGACGGCTTTTCTAAAGAATGAGAGACTATCACAGGACTTCCAGCTCTCTGGTTATTGTTGAAAGTGTTAATGAAGATGTTGTTTTAGCTCTGGTTGTATCAGAAGTGATGGATACCTTGCTGGCTGATGCAGACGCGTGCGCAGATCCTCCGGAGAGATCCCTGTGTTCGTCTGCAGAGCGGCAGCAGAAACAAGCGCTCTTAGAAGAACTTTAAATGTCAAACTGAGCAGAATAGAAAGGCAATCCGTCCAAAACGATATCAGATCAATCCCTGTTTAATTAAATTGTCATCTTGGAAACACTCTGGTGAAGGAGAAGCATGTTTATGTTAATGTTCCCGCTGGAGAAATGAACAACAGTGGCTTTGAGACGTTTCTGTCTACAAACAACAAACACAACGTTCATTCGGATTCCAGCGGTTTCCAGTTGCAACTCCGACTCCGAGATACGATGAACAGCATGATGTTAATTTCTGTTTTGATTTACGGTTTAATTAGATTAAATGGGCAATGAGAATATTCTTGAGAGAGAAAAGAGTCTTTGAGAAACCTGTCTGTAATAGCCCTGAAGTGATTTTGGTGCGTTTATAAACTTCTCAAGTAGGACAAAGATATTTGTGGTTTAGTCTGACCTGCTCGAAGGCAGGTTTTGGGTGGAGCGGGTGAGAGTGACCCTCTGGTGGTGCTGATGTTTTGGGGGGGCATCACAGTCCTGCGCTTGACCCCTTTAACCCTGATCACACACATCGCTTCATTAGCGTCTCAAACCACGACATCTTTCATATCTGTCAATACTGACGTGTGGCTCACTCTCTGTGCAGATGCATGATGACCTTCAGGAGCGCGTCCTCTCCTGACCTTTGACCTCTGACCCCAGGCTGGGAGGAGACAGTGCCACCAACCCTGAACGAACACAAGTAAACAATGTAAAGATATTATTGATAACTACAGTAAAATAACGGTGGCTAAATCAAACACTCACAGCAGGTTCGTACAAAATGCATAAAAAATATATCATAATAACAATAACAGGAACAATGCAAAACAAAAAGGCGATTACGTGACCAGACTTTCCCAATCTTTGACTAACATTATAAGTGCGGGGGGGTGAAACAACAGTGTTATTTTAATATTATTTACATTACTTTTATATCGTAATATTTTGAATTGACTTTATTTATTTATTTTAGTTTGTTTGTGTAATTTTGTTTTGCATTTCTGTAACTTTTTATTTATCTAATTTTATTTTATTATTTTGTTATGCATTTCTGTAACTTTTATTTATTACATTTTCTTTTCTTATTTCGTTATGCATTTCTGTAACTTTTTATTTATTTTATTTCCTTTTATTATTTAGTTTTTCATTTCTTTAACTTTTTATTTATTTATTAATTTATAAATTTCACTGCCTCATGTTGTAAGCCTTGTGAGTTTTTAAGAAGTAATTTCCAGTTAAAACAGCGGTGACTCTTGACGAGCGCAGCACAGAAATACAGCAGAGCTCTGCTGACCTCTGCTGGATATACTGGATACTGACAGATACAACTGAATATTAAATATAAAAACAGATAGAATATACTTACTGTTCTTTCAGTTATGTATTTTGTGTAATACTGCTTTGGCAATATTGTTATGTGTACAAAATCATGACATTAACATACTTTCAGTTTAATTAAAATGAACAGAACAGTCTCATATAGAATAGTGATTATGATTAACTACAACATTTTTGTTAATTGGAATAAAATTAATATTTTACATAACTAAAATAAAATATAAAAATACCTTCAAATACTTAAATTTAATTAGCTGCCAGTTAGTATCAGTTAAATGTGATAAAAAAATTAAAACTAATAAATTCATATAGACTTGCATAAAAAATAAAAAAAAAAAGTTACAACAAAAAAAAAAAATGACTAGAACTAAAAATATGTAAAACTAGTTCAAAATATTGATCTAAACCAGGGCTTCTCAAAGTCCGGATCCGGACCGGGAGGGAATTCAATCCGGACCCGCCTCCACTTGATATTTCAAGCGCACTCGTATCACTCGTGCGGCGCGCGTGGCACACACACACACACACATACGGGCGCATGAACCAGTGTTGCAGTGTTCACAGACTCTTTTGTAAGACAAAGTACATAGCAACTAGCGACATTTTGGATAAACCTTAGATTTTATTCAGTAAAAATAATGTCACCGGTTTCGCCCCGCGAGCGAGGTTTCGCCGCCGCCCCCCCTATTTCTCCAGCGGCAGAGTTAGCAGCGTATTCAAAGAACCGAACCGAACCGCAGCAGACTTGTGAATGAACGAGTACAAAACAGCGTTTCCAAAAACCTCTCACTGTTGACCGTCTGACATATGAACATGAGTGTAGTTCATCTGTAAAGGGTTGAAATATGCACATAGTTCGGACTTTTGTGCTCCATGAAATATATATTTAAAAAAAATTATAATTAAAGATTTTGGCAATTCAGTTGAAGTGACTGCAGGTTACAGTGAAGTACTATTTCAGAAACATAAAATATGTAGACCTAAATGAGAACTGCTTTATTGGGCATTTAGTTGTATAAAAATGCAGTACTGTCGAGTAACCCTTATGAAAAATAACCATAGTTTTATTATAATACAATTAAATAATATTATAATTTATCTTTTGCATATTGATTACAATTTATATAACCAGTTTTACTACAAAATACAACGGTTAAACTATGGTTAGTGTAGCAAGACCATGGTTAATTTGTGGTTATCATGGTTTAATAGTAACCAAATGTTTTAATTTTTTATTAAATTTTTTATAAAACTATGGTTCATTTTCGTAAACGCACGTACGAACTGATGACGTCATAAATATGATAATTAAGCATATATCAAGTTGAATTGTTATATAAAGTTATAAGCATGTTTATAAAAACAAGTTTTGTAATAACAATTATTTCGGACCTTTTGACGTTGATGATAATTCAGATTCGGACCTTTGAATGTAAACTTTGAGAAACCCTGATCTAAACTATAAAAGCATACAAATTATACTAAAATAAAGCTCTACTTTATGTCTGTGAATGTATTATTTGTAATGTATTTGACACATTTCTGCCAGTCTATTGTGGAGTTATCTATTAATTTCACTTCAGTATTTATGATGTATGACTATGTTAACATATATATAATATTGTCCATAACGTATGTAAATGAGTTTCTAACACGCTGCTCTATAATTGTGGTGATTAGTTCGGATCTTCAAGCAAAGCAATCTGATTGGTCGTTGCACCTGTCAATCAAGCGCTCTGTCCCTGTGTGAGTGTGATGCATGTTAAAGTGTATCAGACGTTCGTTTCTCACCTGAGACGCACCTGCGGTCCTGCTGGACCCTCCTCTCGCTGTGTGTTACTCAAATACAGCGCCTCCTGCTGGACAACACAGGTCACACTCAAACCACAACGCCTGCTCACTCAAACCGGGACTGTGTTATATATATATAGTATATTATACTAGGTTATAGATGTAGGTCGGGACTGGGATCTTATGCAAGAGCAATTGATTTGATGGTGAAAGTGACTCTATATCAATACGAGGTTATTATCATTACAATTATTTAAAACAGCTTTGCTAATTGCATTAAAGCTGAAATTAGATTAAATATGAATATTAGATGAAAAATGTGAAATGTTTCCTTAGAAATGAACTGATGAAACTGACTTTAAGTTTAAGTAGACGCACTAAAATGATTAAAATTATAAGCTAAAACTGATATAAAAATAATATTAATTAAAAAAAACTAATAAAACTGATAAAAGCATAAATCAAAATGACTAAAAAAATTGAAATACAATAAATTCATATATTTAAAAATATAATATATTAAATAAAAAAAGTATATAATATAAAAAATAGTGCCGGGCACTAATTAATCGACATTATTCACATTCATAATAATGTGTACATATACACAGACACGTATATTATGCATATATAAACACACACATGCATGCATATATTTAAGAAAAAAGTGTTATGTTTATATATTTATGTATAATATAAATGATATGAATATAAATATATACCTGTAAATATTTGCTAAATATATACTGTATCTGTGTGTGTATATATATATAATATATTATATAAACAAAACATTTTATTTTGGATGCGATTAATCTTTGTCCAGCACTAATACAAATATGTAAATTAAATATGCAAATAAAAATATATATTTCTAAATATAAAATAAATAAAAACATATACTGGAAATACAAAAACAGAGAGTGTGTGTGTGTGTGTGTATGAGTGAGAGAGAGTGTGTGTGTGTGACTGAGTGAGAGAGAGAGAGAGAGTGTGTGTGTGTGTGTGAGAGAGAGTGTGTGTGTGTGAGTGAGTGAGAGAGAGAGAGAGAGAGAGAGAGAGAGTGTGTGTGTGTGTGTGGAGAGAGAGAGAGAGAGAGAGAGAGGAGAGAGAGTGTGTGTGTGTGTGTGTGAGAGAGAGAGAGTGTATGTGTGTGAGTGAGAGAGAGAGAGAGAGAGGAGAGAGAGAGAGAGAGAGAGAGAGAGAGAGAGTGTGTGTGTGTAATACTAAAAATATTAGTGATTCATGATATCAGCTAAAGGAAAGTCATTTTAAAGTCATCATAAAATATTACATTACAATAAAATATGAAGAAAACCGTTCTTCTTCTTAGAGATGTATGAATTTGAATTGTTACTCTTGTTGATCATCTGTTCCTCACTCATAGATGCTCTGAACTCTCACCCGCTGCAGTCGCTCTCTGTGCTCCTGCATTAATCCACCATCTCCTCCGTAATAGATTCGGCTGTAGTCTCGCTCCTGCGCACGCTTGGGCACGACTCGCACCGTCCGATACCACACCTGATAATACACTCAGACCTTCAGACACAATATACAAACGCCTGATAATACACTCAGACCTTCAGACACAATATACAAACACCTGATAATACACTCAGGCCTTCAGACACAATATACAAACGTTTATGTTGAGTTTCATATTTGATCATCAGGCTTTAATGACTCGTATAGTCTGATAGAGGGAGAATACGGAGGAAAAAAACGTCTCAACCGCATAGCAACACCATAGCAATGGCCTGGGGCACCCTAGCAACCACATAGTCCAGAAAGTGTTCATCTGGAAATATGACTGCAGTTATTCTGATCAAAATCAGTCCAGATTTCAGAGCGGAAAGACCTGATTAGAAGCTGGACGTTTGTACAATTACACTAAACGAGCTTTACCTGGATAAAGATAACAGAAGACCTGAGGAGATTGAGTTATACACAGCTTTATGCTGATAATTATGTGTGTATAAAATATGACAGAGTAGCTTTATAGAGTTAATATTCAGTATTATGATCTTACTGGTGTTCCTCGCACGTGTCTGATGCGGAGATCCTTGTTCTTCACTGAAACACACACTCATAATCAGACACTCATAATTACACATTCATAATCACACGCTCATAATCACACGCTCATAATCACACATTCATAATCACACACTCATAATTACACATGCTCATAATCACACGCTCATAATCACACGCTCATAATCACATGCTCAAGATCACACACTCATGATCACACATTCATGATCACACATTCATAATCACACACTCATGATCACACATTCATAATCACACACTCATGATCACACACTCATAATCACACGCTCATAATCACACTCATAATCAAACACTCATAATCACACATTCATAATCACACACTCATGATCACACATTCATAATCACACACTCATGATCACACACTCATAATCACACACTCATGATCACACACTCATAATCACACGCTCATAATCACACGCTCATAATCACATGCTCAAGATCACACACTCATGATCACACATTCATGATCACACATTCATAATCACACACTCATGATCACACATTCATAATCACACACTCATGATCACACATTCATAATCACACACTCATGATCACACACTCATAATCACACGCTCATAATCACACTCATAATCAAACACTCATAATCACACATTCATAATCACACACTCATGATCACACATTCATAATCACACACTCATGATCACACACTCATAATCACACACTCATGATCACACATTCATAATCACACATTCATAATCACACACTCATGATCACACATTCATAATCACACATTCATGATCACACATTCATAATCACACACTCATGATCACACATTCATAATCACACACTCATGATCACACACTCATAATCACACACTCATGATCACACATTCATAATCACACATTCATGATCACACATTCATAATCACACACTCATGATCACACATTCATAATCACACACTCATGATCACACACTCATAATCACACACTCATGATCACACATTCATAATCACACATTCATAATCACACATTCATGATCACACATTCATGATCACACATTCATAATCACACACTCATGATCACACACTCATAATCACACACTCATGATCACACATTCATAATCACACATTCATAATCACACACTCATGATCACACATTCATAATCACACATTCATAATCACACACTCATAATCACACACATCACACACTCATAATCACACTCATGAACACACTCTCATAATCGCACACTCATAATCACACACTCATAATAACACACTCATAATCGCACATCACACACTCATAATCGCACACTCATAATCACACACTCACAGGGCTCTAGAGTGCGACCAATTTGGTCGCACGTGCACCCTAATTTCTCTCGGGTGCGACTAACAAAAATCCCAGGGCGCACTGGTGCGTCCAGCCATTCGAGAAAAGAAAAAAAAGTATCCCCCGTTCTGTGGTTCAAAAAAAGACCCCCGTTAGGCTTATATCGTGGTCTAAACCAATCAGAGATAGTGAAGGGCGGACCCCCCCTCTGATTGGCCGTGGTCCAGATATCCCTGTATGTGTGTGTGCGCGTTGACAAATGCGTCACGTGTGCTGCCGCAGTCAGACAGAGAGAAAGAGGCGAGTAGTAGAAATGCGTGCAGTGTTGCCAACTTAGCGACATTTAGCGCCTTTGTAGACCCCCATAGCAACTTTTTGTTTTCCAAAAAAAGCAACTAGTGACAAATCGAGTCTCTCAGAGTGTCTCTGTGATCGCCGCAACGGCGCGAGATCAGCGCGCTTTCTCTGCATCTGCTCTGTTCAGCGCGAGAGGAGCCCGTTCAGTTAAAACAGATATTATTGCTTCTCTAAATGTACATGCAAATATAGAAGAAATCACAGCACAGGAATTGTCTTGTCTTATATTGTGTCTTATTTGATTTCATCAGACAACGGCTCAATACAATTATAAATTAGTATTTTTGTGCAGACTAGCTTCTTGGAAGGGAGAGCTGGTTATGAATTCTTAAAGGGACGTGTTTCAGTCATTATTTCATATTTATCCTGTTGACTGACAACATAAACAGTCAAATATATAAAGTAAAACAGTTTTATTGAGAATTTGGCTGCATTAAAATACAGTATGAGCACAGAGAGACGATTAGACAGAACAGAACAGTTATTTTTTTCTTTACTTTGTCATTTAGCAGACGCTTTTATCCAAAGCAGCTTACAAATAAGAAAAAGTAACTAAAATTAAAAGTTAAAACTATACATAATATATACACACATTTAAGAAGATAAAGACATGAAATAAACATGACAAATGCATACAACATTTCAAAACTAAACATTTAAATGAAAATAAAGCTAAAAAAAATCAAAATATTAAATCAAGAAAAGGTATGAGTAAAAAAATGCTTCTAACATAACACTAAAGGCCTAAGTATACTTCCTTTTTGCATAGTAAGAATTGGTTATAAAAACTGTAAATACTTTTTTTTTTCATTATGTTTAGTGTAATTATTATTAATAATTTGGTAGTCTGTGGTGGGATGGGGCGCAGGATTGTTTTATGGGTTTAAGGGGGGGGGGGGGGGTTGAGAAGCACTGCACTAGAGCATCCCTTCGTTCAGACATAGTGGAAGATCTGATCAGAATCAGTGTAGAGGGGGCAAGTCTGGAAGATGTTGATGCTAGAGAGAGTGTGGCCAGCTGGTTTAGCCAAGGACAAAGATCAAGAAAGCTAAACTACAGGAGTTGGCCATCCGAGGGGCATGTGACTGCAATGGAGGATAGTCCATAAGACATTGAGCCATGAGATGTTCAGTTTGACGCCCTTAAAACACTTAATTTAGATTTTATTTATCTTGAGATGTTTTAAGTTTAAATCTCTGCTCAGTGAAGCACTTTAAGCACCAACACTTTTTCAGTAAGTTACCTTTCTTGTAGAATTGTGCTTCAAATAAAGAACTTTATGTTGACCAGATTGTTAGTTAGTCGTTTACTAGTCAATATTGCCTATATAAAAATTTGGGTGCACCTAACTTTTGTGCCGGTGCACCTAAGAAAAAAAGTTAGGCGCACCAGTGCACCCAGTGCAAAAAGTTAGTCTAGAGCCCTGACTCATAATCACACACTCATAATCACATTCATAATCACACACTCATAATCACATTCATAATCACACACTCATAATCACACATTCATGATCACACATTCATGATCACACATTCATAATCACACGCTCATAATCACACACTCATAATCACACATTCATAATCACACATTCATAATCACACATCACACACTCATAATCACACACTCATAATCACACATTCATGATCACACATTCATGATCACACATTCATAATCACACGCTCATAATCACACATTCATAATCACACACTCATAATCACACATTCATAATCACACACATCACACACTCATAATCACACACTCATAATCGCACACTCATAATCACACATCACACACTCATAATCACATTCATAATCACACACTCATAATCACACATCACACACTCATAATCACATTCATAATCACACACTCATAATCACACATCACACACTCATAATCACACATTCATGATCACATTCATGATCACACATTCATAATCACACACTCATATTCATATTTCACTCATATTTCAGCCGCATTCATTCATTCAGTACTCACTGATTCTTCTGACTGTAGCTTGATCTAGAAGACAAGACCAGTTTTGAGTCTATTTTAATTTTTAATATCACAGTTCTAC
Source organism: Schizopygopsis pylzovi (assembly GCA_027422435.1). Classification (NCBI taxonomy): domain Eukaryota; kingdom Metazoa; phylum Chordata; class Actinopteri; order Cypriniformes; family Cyprinidae; genus Schizopygopsis; species Schizopygopsis pylzovi. Next base: position 1,165,223 of record CM049837.1, on the reverse strand, counting down.
CATGTCATAGTAACCACATTTATTAATTATATTGTACAGTTATGGATTAATATCTCCAGAGACACTGTACATTTCAATATTTCATATTCCACTAAGATTAATATTTACTATAAGTGTAAACAATAAAAGCTGAGTTCTGGTAAAAATGTGCCACTTTTGATGTAAACGGCCAAATTTGCATGAACTCAGCATAATCATATGTAATTCGCCATCTATGATATATAATTAGATGATTATTGACACGTGCAGACAAAGTTAAATCACGTTTAGCGGCTGTATTATTATTATTATTATTCCCTCTATATACAGTTCATTACTCTATCACTCTATATGAGTTCACTTCATGCATGTACCTCGTCAATGCTCGATGTCAGTTTTAATATCGATCAATTAATCTTAAACACGTGTCGAACCTGACGATGCTCCTCTTCTGAAGGACGCTACAGAGTGACGTCATAGCTCTAGTGAGAATCAGCCAATCACTGTCGCCCTCTGCAGGCTCAGAGAGATATAGCATTAGACTGGTTTATAAATAATAACCAAGTACAATAAACAACATTACTGTATTTTGGTCTTAGGTAATAATTGTTTATATGTTTCATCAGTGTTCAAATGGTAGTTAAACTGTTAATCAAAGTAGCCTAATATTAAAATATTTGTGGAGGAAATTAAACGAGGGAAAACTATTGGTATCAAAGGTGCTTTAAAAAGTGGGCGGTGACATTAGAATAAGTGTGTCTCAACGCAAATAGAATGCCAAAAGTCCCCGGATGATCTTATTGCCTACACTATTAGATCAATTAAATAGTGTACACAATCAGTATCAATTAAATCCACAGCAGACGCTGAATTCAGGTAATAAAGCAGCGTGTAGATGTATTACCCCTGCAACTGCAAACATAATTTTATGAGATTTTTAACAGGTATTTTAAATATGAAGCTAAAGTACCAGCAAGTGGCGAGTCGCTTTCTCAGTGAACGAGTCATTGATTCAAACGAGTCATTCAGGAGCGAATCGAATCTTTAACGTGATTGATTGAGATTATTGATTCAAACGAGTCATTCAGGAGCGAAATCAAGTCTTTAACATGATTGATTATGAGATCATTGATTCAAACGAGTCATTCGGGATCGAATCGAGTCTTTAGCGTGATTGATTATGAGATCATTGATTCAAACGAGTCATTCAGGAGTGAATCGAATCTTTAGCGTGATTGATTATGAGATCATTGATTCAAACGAGTCATTCAGAAGTGAATCGAATCTTTAGCGTGATTGATTATGAGATCATTAATTCAAACGAGTCATTCAGGAGCGAATCGAGTCTTTAGCGTGATTGATTATGAGATCATAGATTCAAGCGAGTCATTGAGGAGTGAATCGAATCTTTAACGTGATTGATTATGAGATCATAGATTCAAGCGAGTCATTCAGGAACGAATTGAGTCTTTAACGTGATTGATTATGAGATCATAGATTCAAGCGAGTCATTCAGGAGCGAATCGAATCTTTAACGTGATTGATTATGAGATCATAGATTCAAGCGAGTCATTCAGGAACGAATTGAGTCTTTAGCGTGATTGATTATGAGATCATTGATTCAAATGAGTCATTCGGGAGTGAATCGAATCTTTAGCGTGATTGATTATGAGATCATTGATTCAAGCGAGTCATTCAGGAGCGAATCGAATCTTTAACGTGATTGATTATGAGATCATAGATTCAAGCGAGTCATTCAGGAACGAATTGAGTCTTTAGCTTGATTGATTATGAGATCATTGATTCAAATGAGTCATTCGGGAGTGAATCGAATCTTTAGCGTGATTGATTATGAGATCATTGATTCAAACGAGTCATTCAGGAGTGAATCGAATCTTTAGCGTGATTGATTATGAGATCATTGATTCAAGCGAGTCATTCAGGAGTGAATCGAGTCTTTAGCGTGATTGATTATGAGATCATTGATTCAAACGAGTCATTCAGGAGCGAATCGAGTCTTTAGCGTGATTGATTATGAGATCATTGATTCAAGCGAGTCATTCAGGAGCGAATCAAGTCTTTAGCGTGATTGATTATGAGATCATTGATTCAAGCGAGTCATTCAGGAGCGAATCGAGTCTTTAGCGTGATTGATTATGAGATCATTGATTCAAGCGAGTCATTCAGGAGCGAATCGAGTCTTTAGCGTGATTGATTATGAGATCATTGATTCAAACGAGTCATTCAGGAGCGAATCGAGTCTTTAGCGTGATTGATTATGAGATCATTGATTCAAACGAGTCATTCAGGAGCGAATCGAGTCTTTAGCGTGATTGATTATGAGATCATTGATTCAAGCGAGTCATTGAGGAGTGAATCGAATCTTTAGCGTGATTGATTATGAGATCATAGATTCAAGCGAGTCATTGAGGAGTGAATCGAATCTTTAGCGTGATTGATTATGAGATCATAGATTCAAACGAGTCATTCAGGAGCGAATCGAGTCTTTAGCGTGATTGATTATGAGATCATTGATTCAAGCGAGTCATTCAGGAGCGAATCGAGTCTTTAGCGTGATTGATTATGAGATCATTGATTCAAACGAGTCATTCGTGTTTATTGTAGAAGCTGCTGAAGACTGTGACCTCGGCTGGGAAACCAAAGAGTCATGAAGAACCAGCAGGAATCAGAGTATTTAGTCACAGGATGTTTTCTGGAGTAAGATCTGTGTTTGTGATGTTTCTCAGTCTGTTCTGCACAAACCGGACCGACTCGGACACACATCTAGTGATGACCTGAAGTTTCTCTTGACCGCTGCTGCATGCTCTTTGAGTCTGTGAACCGTTATCATTACATTATACTGATTTGATTCTGGCTCTACCTGTGCTTCCAGGTGCCTTCTGAGAACTGCAATGAACATAGTTGAACATGCATGGAGATCCCTGGCGGTTGAGTTGAATTGTTTTATTATTAGAGCTAAAACAGTTAATTATCTGTGTTTTCTGTTATATTACAGGAGAAACACTGGCCTGCAGGAATATACGAAACTCATGGGGAGAAAATCAGCACTGAGCGGATGAGCAAACAAGTCTCACAGGCAAGCGCACGCACATGCACTCACACACACACACACACACACACACACACTCGCACACACACACACACATGCACGCGCACACACACACACACACACACACACACACACACACACACACACACACACACACACACACACACACATGTTGTTTTTTATGGTTTACGGGGACTCTCCATAGGCGTAATGGTTTTTATACTGTACAAACTGTATGTGCTATTGCCCTACACCTACCCTACACCTAAACTTAGCCTTCACAGGAGACGGTGCATTTCTATTTTCCCTCAAAAAAACTCACTCTGTATGATTTATAAGCGTTTTAAATTATGGGGACACTGAAAATGTCCTCATAAATCACCATCTCCTTGTAATACCTGTGTCATACCCATGTCATTATACAAATTTGTGTCCTCATAAACCACATAAACATGTCCACACACACACACACACACACACACACACACACACACACACACACACACACACACACACACACACACACACACACACACACACACACACACACACACACACATGCTTGTTTCTGTGAATTGTGGGGACTTTCCATAGACTTCATGCAGTTTTATACTGACCAAACAATGTATTTTTAAATCCCCTAAACCTACCCCTTACAGAAAACATGTTTGCATTCTTACATTTTTTTAGATAGACATTGTGATATTCGTTTTATGTATATTTTAATAATTCACAGAGACACCTGATGAACGTGACGATCTGTTTTTACTGAACTCTTTCTCTCTCGTTCCACATGTTATGTTCACCACACATTTTACATACGGAGAGCGCCATCAACAGGTAAGGAGTAATAACACAATTACCATACATTACATCTCCCTTCTTAAGAAATATATTCTTCAGAACAGTTTAAGCAACACAACTCCTATTGTTTTAACTTTAGAATTTACACTGTATTTTGTTAGCATCTAAACCTTTTTCTATTATTACACACAAAGTACTTTTTTTTTTTTTTTTTTAACCATAACTTAAATCAGTGTTGTGTTCCCATAACCTACTCATTAAAACAACTATTTTACAACTTACACATCCACAATACTTTCATGGAGAATACAGTTTTGGTGGTCTGATCAGTCTACCACATCGTGATCTTTTGACCTGTTCTTCCTTGTCCACAGTTGGTGTTACAGGTCTTTTCACTGGTGACAATGCAGGTGACTGCACTGGAGTAACGATATCTGCAGGCTCACTGTTTACTGAAGAACATTCTTCCAACTCCAGAGAACATGGTTGTGGAAAAGTAATTTCTCTGGTTTTCAACAGGTGTCGCCGGTTTCTCCTAAAGGTGTTTCCATCAGGCGTTTGAATCTCATATGACCTGGGTTGTTCATGACTCCTCAACACAATTGCAGGTTGCCAGTTGTTTCAAATTTTTACTCTCACTTTCTCTCCATCTGCAACAGGTGGTAACTCTTTTGCTCCACAATCAAAGTAATGTTTCTGTTTCAGCTGCCTGTCCTTGATGCTCTTATGCACATTTCTGTAAAGCTGGGGTCTCAGCAGCTTTGCTGATGTGGGCAGTTTTGTTTTCAGTCTTTGACCCATGAGCAGCTGTGCAGGAGATAGTTTCACACCATCCAAAGAAGCATTTATGTACTCCAATAGAGCAGTATAAGGATCTCTTTGGCTCTCCTGTGCTTTCTTTAACAGGTTCTTTACTGTCTGGACTGTTCGTTCACTCTGTCCATTTGACTGGGGAAATCCAGGACTTGAGGTGGTATGTACAAATTCCCAGTTTTCTGCAAATACTCTGAATTCTGCACTTGAGAATTGTGGACCATTGTCCGACACCACTTCATCCGGGATCCCATGTCTCGCAAAGATGGATTTGAGAGCTGTCACAACATGTCTGCTTGTTGTCTGTGTAATTTTGGCAATCTCCGGAAACTTAGAAAAATAATCCACACACAGTAGATATTCACCTCTGTCGAAGTGGAACAAGTCTACTCCTACTTTCGCCCATGCTCTGTCTGGAATTTCATGGCAGATGAGTGGCTCTTTGGTGTTACTCCGTCTGAAAGTATTACAGATAGCACACTTCAACACGACATCCTCAATTTGCTTTGCCATGCTGGGCCAGAACATGACATCTCTTGCCCTCTCCTTACATTTAACAATACCAAGATGAGATTCATGTACTCTTGCTAACATATCTGCTGTCAAACTTTGTGGGACAATAATTCGCCAGCTCTTGAAAAGTAACCCGTCGGAACAGGTAAGTTCTTCTCGGAAAGTCCAGTACTTTCTTCTGTCTGCTGGAATTTGTCGTATGTCTGCAGGCCATCCTGACTGAACTACTTCCATGACCATTTGCAACTCTTCATCTTTTGCTGTTGCAGTTCTGAATGTAGTCAGCTTCTCTTTTGAAATTGGCAAAGAAACTGACAAAGAATGAACTTGTAACTCATCTTCCAGGAGTGGCTCGGTTTGTTCTTTTAGGCAAGCTCGGCTCAGCGTGTCTGCTATGTACAACTCTTTGCCAGGCTTGTAGCTGACATGTAAATCATAGAGATGCAATCTCATCAGCATTCTCTGGAGTCTTGGAGGAGCTTTTTGGAGAGACTTTTTAAATATTGTCTCCAGGGGCTTATGATCCGTCTCCACTTGTACTGTCTTACCATAGATATACTGATGGAACTTCTCGCAGCCATAGACAATCGCCAAGAGCTCTTTTTCTATTTGGGCATATCTTTTCTGACACTCAGTAAGAGACCTTGAGCCAAATGCCACTGGTTGTCCTTCTTGCAGCAACACTGCTCCCAGACCTTCAGCACTTGCATCCACTGACAGTACTACCTCTTTTTTGAAATCGAAGTACTTTAACACTGGGGTATTGCTCACAAGTGACTTCAATCTTTCAAAGCTCTTTTGCTGTTCTGAGTCCCAATGCCAAGCTACATCACCCTCTAGAAGTTTCCGTAGTGGAGCACTGATGTCTGACGTGTTTGGAACAAACTTGGCCAGATACTGAAGCAGACCTAAGAACCTCATTAGTGCAGCTTTGTCCGCTGGCTCTGGCATGTTCTGTATCGCTCTGACTTTCTCTTTGTCTGGCTTCAACCCATCTGCAGTCAGAATGTGTCCAACATAACTGACTTTGGTCATCCTGATCTTGCATTTGTTTTTGTTCAACTTTAGATTAATGCTTCTAATTCTGTCTAGCAGTTGTCTTACTTGTCATGTTGTTCTATGTCTTCACCCCACACCAGAATGTCATCCACTATGTTAACGACTCCATCTAAGTCTTCTAGTCTTTGTGCAATGCACTTCTGAAACACTTCTGGAGCTGACACTATGCCAAATGGAAGTCTCAAGAACCGGTATCTCCCAAAAGGAGTGTTGAAAGTACATAATTTGGAGCTTTCTTCATCCAGCTGTACTTGCCAAAACCCATGATTGGCATCAAGCACTGAGAATACTTTGGCATTTGGCATCTCAGCTACTATTTCTTCTATCGTGCGCAATGGGTAGTGTTCTCTCTTTATAGCTTTGTTAAGATCTTGTGGATCGATGCAGATCCTGAGTTTCTCTGGCTTCACTACCGTAACCATACTATTAACCCAGTCAGTGGGATCGGTTTGTTTCATGATAACTCCAAGATCTTCCATTCGTTTCAGTTCCATTTTGACCCTGTCCTTTAGTGCTATGGGTACTTTCCTTGGCGCGTGAATGACTGGAGCGACATCTAGGTTGAGCTGTATATTGTGCAGTCCTGGAATACATCCTAAACCAGTAAACACATCCTTGTACTCATTCAGAATGTCCGTTTGGTCTTTGTTCTCCACCTTGTAAACTCTTTTAATCAGTCCGAGTCTTGAGCATGCTTCTCTTCCTAGGATAGCTGGTGAATCCTCATCTACAATTTGGAATTCTAGCTCAAACTCATTGTCTTTGTAACCACATTTGAGCATTGCCTTGCCCTTTGGCTCCATCGTGTGGCCAGAATATGTAACTAACGAGCAGTTTGATTTCTTCAGTGATGTTGTCTTAGAGGTTTTCTCAAAGTCTTTATATGACAACACGTTGCACTCTGCTCCTGTGTCTAGCTTAAAGGTAAGTATGCAGTTGTTTATTCTGAATTCCTGAGTCCATTTCTTGTTTTCACTTTCCATGGTAGAGACAGTATTCATTTGAGCCAGCCATTTGCTAGCTGTCTGCTCACTTCGTTTAATGTCGATGGTACCTATAAACAATTCGGCAATTTCTTCTTGTTCTATTTCATGGACTTTTTTCTCCAATTTTCTAGGTTTTCCTTTTTGTTTTTGTGTTTTGCACATGCGGCTAAAATGGTTCTTCCGCGAGCACTCATTACAAATTTTGCCATATGCTGGACACTTCCTTGGCTCATGTACATAACCACATCTCATGCATTCTTCCTTCTCTTTCCCTGTGTGCTTGATATTCGACTGTCTGACTGTTGACTTGGTTCTCGTTATTTTGTTCACAGCCACTTCTGCTTCTTCATGCAGCACTTTCATATGGCTTTGTGTATGGCACGACAGATATCCACAGCCTTTGCCAGGTTCAAATCCGTTTCCCTGAGAAGCCTAGCTCTCTCGGTGTCATTGTTAACACCACAGACAATGCGATCTTTAATCAAGTCATCAGTTAATCGTCCAAATTCACAGTCCTTTGCCTTATTTTTCAAATCGGTCACGTATGCATCAATGGTTTCATTTGTTCCCTGTGCTCTCGTAAAAAACATATGCCTCAGATACGTAATGTTCTTTCTTGGCTCACAGTACTCTCTAAACTTTTCTTTGAGCACATCAAAATCATCCACAGCATCATCTCCAGCCACGTGAAGAAATGTCGCACACTTTACTTTGTCACTCTTCTCCGCAATGCCAGTTGCAATGAGATACAGGTCAAACTTTTGAATCCACGTTCGCCAGTTTTCCGCCAGATTTCCTTCGAAACACAAACTGTTAGGAGGCTTCAACTGATCCATGTTTTTTTCTTCTGACACCATGTGATATTCGTTTTATGTATATTTTAATAATTACACAGAGACACCTGATGAACGTGACGATCTGTTTTTACTGAACCCCTCTTCCTCGTTCCACATGTTATGTTCACCACACATTTTACATACGGAGAGCGCCATCAACAGGTAAGGAGTAATAACACAATTACCATACATTACAGACATCATTAACTATTAAAACTTATTTTTTTATCCTCCCCTTGTGGGGACCGGTCAAGAAATGTCAGGTTTTACTATCCTTGTGAACACACTCTGTCACACAGACACACACACGGTTTACTAAAGTTACTTTGAGAGCATTTAGTCAGTGTTTTCTTTAGCAGTCATTAGTGCAGTCATTGCTACTCCAATTAAACATAGTTCAATATTGTGAATGCCAAATGATGAAGTGATCTGCTGATATATGATCGAGCATCAGTGAAGTAGTCTGTCAGCAGTTTCTCTTCTTGCTGATTCTCATGACTCGATGTTAAATCATCTCTGAATTGAGGAACAGACTATTGAAGGGGGGGTTCTTTTGTGGGTTATATGCACATAAATGCAGACGTGATTGTTCTACAGATCTGAAGGATATGTGATTGAGAAAATGCCACGCTGGAAATGGGGAACTGCCACAATTATTATTGGTAAATTGCCATGTTTTTGATGTATGAATGGGAAAATTGCCACGCCAGTTTATTTTTATTTATAATTTGTTTTTATTAATCATTCTGTGTTGTGTAACATCTGTTTAGATTAGTTTCAGTTCAAGTTTATCAGTCATTTTTCTTGTTATTGCTCGTGATCATATTCTTGTCATGTGATCTTTTCCTGCTTGTTTCTCATGTTTTCATTGCCTTGCTATCTATTTATTGTGTCATTTAAACCAGACGTATATATTAAGTGTCTATAAACCGCACCTGATGTATTTCTCCCACATCTGCTCTTCTGAATAAAGTGCTGGGATGGAGTTCAGTTCTGGACTCTGTTGTTTTACAGACACTGATGTTGAAATCAAGATGTTTAATCTGTTTCTGGCCGAAATGAACGTCTGATGCAATGCGACCCTGATGTTTTCTTACAATATCATATCCCACGTTCATAATTCATGTCGTTCCAAACCTGAATGACTCTTTCTTCTGCAGGAAAGAATGAATGTTGATCAAAGCGTGTCTGAACCGTTGACGGTCATCATTATATGGGAGCTGCTCTGTGGGGTCTTAAAGTATAAATTAAACCGTGCAAACATAATAAAGTGGTTCCATACTAATGCAAAGCTGTGTTTGTTTCTCTGTGGTTCCTGAAGCTTGTCAGCTGCTGATGTCTGTGTTTAAGAGCAGCTCATCTGTGTTTCAGAAGACACTCGTACAGCTTCAGAAGCACGTGAAGGTTCGGTGAGTAATGATCATTTCTCTCGGAGTGTAAATACTGCAGTGTTTGAGTCTCAGCAGCAGATGACAGTGTTTGTCTCTCACTCAAATATGATTCATTCCTCGGGCTTCACAGCTGAAGAGCAGATCTTTGTTCAATGACAACTATAATGAATTAATGAGGATGTTTTTATGATGCACTTCACAAATGAGGGTTACTCTAGTGCAGGGCTGTCCAAACTCGGTCCTGCAGAGTTTAGCTCCAACCCTAATTAAACACACCTGAACCGGGTTATCGAGGTCTAAGTAGGCATACTAGAAACGTCCAGGCAGGTGTTTGAGCAAAACTCTGCAGGACCGAGTCTGGACACTCCTGGGGCCTGTACCATGAAGCCGGTTTAGCTGGATAGCAGGTAAGTTCAGTTTAGTTTGCACCGATCCTGGGTTTTAGGTACTATGAAAGTGGCTTGGCTTTTAGCGGTGTTCATTGTCGTAGTGACTTACACTCCTCGGCTAACCTGCTCCGGAGCGGGTTATGTTCTGGTTTAGAGATCTCAAACTGAAATTGGACCAAGCAGATGTGAGCAAAGTGAAAAAAGTCACTCCCCAGTTCCTCTCCCTACAAATTAAAAGTCACTATGAAGCACCTTAAAAAAATAAATACAACAAAACTGTCTGGTTTTAATGATAATTAAATTATATAATTATAATATGATTTATATTATTGTTACTCCATTACACACAAGCACTTTTAGTTTAACAATTATTATAAATATTTATTTTAAATGAATATTAATATATACATTTACATTTACTCATTTAGCAGACGCTTTTATCATTTTATTTTATTGCATTCAGGTTATAAATTTTTTTGTCAGTACATGTGTTCCCTGAGAATCGAACCCACAACCTTTGCGCTGCTAACGTAATGCTCTACCGCTGAGCCACAGGAACATACAGATCATATGTAATATAAATAAGTGGTAGAATCAATAGATGGCTACATGTGACCGTACATGTTTGAGTCTCTATCACTATATATGATCAACTATATAAAGTACCTAAACAAGTTTCACTCGTGACTGCACTGATTGAGCGAGAGAATGTCCTTTATTTGTCCTCTTTCATGGACAAGTACTTCAGTGGAAATGCGTTTAATTCCTCTTTAATCTCTTAAGTTTAACAAAAGAGTTTTGAATTTCGCTGGCTCTCTCCCAAGAAGTGAATCACACTTGCTCTGTGTTGTGATTGGCTGTTTGCTGATGTCACACATTCATGTGCATGCGCTTCATTAACTCAAGATCAAGCCTGAGTTAACAGAGAAAGCTGATGATCAGCTGCATGGTACCAACAAAGCCGGATTGGAGTGGTTTGGTTTGGTTTTCTGAATTTGTTCATCTAATCACGTTACAGGCCCCTGCTCTAGTGTGTTGCGTTGCCTAACACAAATCTCACAAATGAAGGCGTCATCGTCGTTAGTGACCTCAAGAGGGTGTGATGACGTCATCGAGAGCCTGATGTGTGCGAGTCTGGAGGTCACAGGTCAATGTGTGAACTAAACGCTAGAAATGTCCAAACAGTGTGTTGGAGACTCTGAATGCTTTCGGGCCATTTTCTACATGAGGCTTACTTCACAGAAGGACTTTGATTGAGTCTGAGTTTAAAGTTAAGTCTCATTCATTGTCTCCAGGGGTCTGTATTTGATGTGGAAGGAACAGAAGGAGCTGTTTTAGTCATTTACTCTCTCTCTCTCTTCTCTCTCTCTCTCTCTCTCTCTCTCTTCTCTCTCTCTCTCTCTCTTCTCTCTCTCTCTCTCTCTCTCTCTGGCACTCTCTCCTCTCTCTCTCTCTGCTCTCTCTCTCTCTCTCTCTCTCTCTCTCTCCTCTCTCTCTCTCTCTCTCTCTCTCTCTCTCTCTCTCTCTCTCTCTCTCTCTCTCTCTCTCTCTCTCCTCTCTCTCCTCTCTCTCTCCTCTCTCTCTCTCTCTCTCTCTCTCTCTCTCTCTCTCTCCTCTCTCTCTCTCTCCTCTCTCTCTCTCTCTCTCGTCTCTCTCTCTCTCTCCTCTCTCTCTCTCTCTCTCTCTCTCTCTCTCTCTCTCTCTCTCTCTCTCTCTCTCTCTCTCTCTCTCTCTCCTCTCTCTCTCTCGCTCTCCTCTCTCTCTCTCTCTCTCTCTCTCTCTCTCTCTCGCTCTCTCTCTCTCTCTCTCTCTCGCTCTCTCTCTCTCTCTCGCTCTCTCTCTCTCTCTCTCTCTCTCTCGCTCTCTCTCTCTCTCTCCTCTCTCTCTCTCTCTCTCTCTCTCTCTCGCTCTCTCTCGTTCTCTCGTTCGCTCTCTCTCTCTCTCTCTCTCTCTCTCTCTCTCTCTCTCGCTCTCTCGTTCGCTCTCTCTCTCTCTCTCTCTCTCGCTCTCTCGCTCTCTCTCTCGTCTCTCTCTCTCGCTCTCTCTCTCTCTCTCTGTTCTCCCGTTCTCTCGTTCGCTCTCTCTCTCTCTCTCGCTTTCTCTCTCTCTCTCTCGCTCGCTCTCTCTATCAGAGAGAGAGTTCAATAATCGCATAATGAAATTAATAAATAAAACAAATAAATAATGATTAATAATAAATACTGAGTAAATAAATGATCAATTGTAATGAATAATATCGCCTATTAAATTATGAAAGTAAGGAAAATCAGTCCATAAATAATAACTTGAATAAACAAGCAAAAAATATTAATACAAATGAAAAAAGGAGTAATGCATTTAATATAAAATAACCAAGTAAAATAAATTATAAAGTCACGTGAATAAATATATTTAATAAAATTAAGCAAAAATGAAGTGAATGAATAAATTTGATAAATTAAGAAAAATAAATTAATTGCATAAATAAATAGAATGAAAAGAAATGAGAAATTTCTTAAGACCCCTTTAAATGTCTGCTGATGGTTTTATGGCTCGATTAACCCCTCGTTTATGTGCCTCCAACACTTTGCAACACAACAGTGCTAAACATCTTTTCTACTGATAACCAAATTACAAGCAATAGCAGAAAATACATACAATAGAAGTTTAATAAACAGTGTTTTTCAGTTCGGTCTAAAATACATGTTCAGGTTCAGTGGTATTCTTTCTCCACTGTTTACATTAAGACATGCTTTTCTTAAACTACTGTTTACAGGGATTTTAGCCAAAACATGCATTTTGATGTAGTTTTGTCTGAATTTATTCATCCATGCTCAAAAAAGCGGAGGAGAGCTCAGTATTCATGCAGAGTTGACGCGGCTGTCTGTGTTCGTGCGCTTTGGATGTGTGTGTGTGTGTGTGTGCGCTTCAGATGTGTGTGTGCGCTTCAGATGTGTGTGTGCGCTTCAGATGTGTGCGTGCGCTTCAGATGTGCTAGCCAGGTAAGTTCAGTTTAGTTTGCACCGATCCTGGGTTTTAGGTACTATGAAAGTGGCTTGGCTTTTAGCGGTGTTCATTGCCGTAGTGACTTACACTCCTCGGCTAACCTGCTCCGGAGCGGGTTATGTTCTGGTTTAGAGATCTCAAACTGAAATTGGACCAAGCAGATGTGAGCAAAGTGAAAAAAGTCACTCCCCAGTTCCTCTCCCTACAAATTAAAGGTCACTATGAAGCACCTTAAAAAAAGAAATACAACAAAACTGTCTGGTTTTAATGATAATTAAATTATATAATTATAATATGATTTATATTATTGTTACTCCATCACACAAGCACTTTTAGTTTAACAATTATTATAAATATTTATTTTAAATGAATATTAATATATACAGATCATATGTAATATAAATAAGTGGTAGAATCAATAGATGGCTACATGTGACCGTACATGTTTGAGTCTCTATCACTATATATGATCAACTATATAAAGTACCTAAACAAGTTTCACTCGTGACTGCACTGATTGAGCGAGAGAATGTCCTTTATTTGTCCTCTTTCATGGACAAGTACTTCAGTGGAAATGCGTTTAATTCCTCTTTAATCTCTTAAGTTTAACAAAAGAGTTTTGAATTTCGCTGGCTCTCTCCCAAGAAGTGAATCACACTTGCTCTGTGTTGTGATTGGCTGTTTGCTGATGTCACACATTCATGTGCATGCGCTTCATTAACTCAAGATCAAGCCTGAGTTAACAGAGAAAGCTGATGATCAGCTGCATGGTACCAACAAAGCCGGATTGGAGTGGTTTGGTTTGGTTTTCTGAATTTGTTCATCTAATCACGTTACAGGCCCCTGCTCTAGTGTGTTGCGTTGCCTAACACAAATCTCACAAATGAAGGCGTCATCGTCGTTAGTGACCTCAAGAGGGTGTGATGACGTCATCGAGAGCCTGATGTGTGCGAGTCTGGAGGTCACAGGTCAATGTGTGAACTAAACGCTAGAAATGTCCAAACAGTGTGTTGGAGACTCTGAATGCTTTCGGGCCATTTTCTACATGAGGCTTACTTCACAGAAGGACTTTGATTGAGTCTGAGTTTAAAGTTAAGTCTCATTCATTGTCTCCAGGGGTCTGTATTTGATGTGGAAGGAACAGAAGGAGCTGTTTTAGTCATTTACTCTCTCTCTCTCTCTCTCTCTCTCTCTCTCTCTCTCTCTCTCTCTCTCTCTCTCTCTCTCTCTCTCTCTCTCTCTCTCTCTCTCTCTCTCTCTCTCTCTCTCTCTCTCTCTCTCTCTCTCTCTCTCTCTCTCTCTCTCGCTCAATTCAATTTCAATTCAATTCAATTCAAATGAGCTTTATTAGCATGACTGCGTAGCACAATGTTGCCAAAGCATCAATATATATATACAGTATATACAACAATAACATAGGTAAATAAATAACAACATAAATAGTAAATAAAATCAAAATCATTCTAAATAAATGAAAAGATCAAGTTGGTCAGTATCAAGTGAATCATGTTGAACATCTAACATTATGAATGGTTAACACATATTTAGCAGCGAGTGCAGCGGTGTTCTCATCTTCTCCGAGTAAGAAGGGCATTATCTCAGAATCACTGAGCTCTGTAAATGAAGGGATCAGGGCTTCAAATCTGGGGAGAAATGTTTCCCTCACATGGAGATATTTGGGACACATCATCAGAAAGTGTTTCTCATCCTCTATTTGCTGTAGATCACAGTGTCTACAGATCCTCTGCTCTCGCTCGGTCCATGTTTGTCTATGTCTTCCTCTCTCTATCTCTAGATCATGGTCACTTAATCTGTATTTGGAGAGGATTTGTCTTTCTTTAAATGGTTTAATCAATAAATAATTGGCAAATGTAGTGGTTCTGTTTAGGGTTGAGTAGCATTGGAGCTTATTTTGAAGGTCAAATTGTATTTTTAGAGATTCATCATGAGTGTCTTTTAGATTGGTGTCAATTTCTTTGATTATGGTTCTGGGGGTGAAGTCGGTGAGGAGCTGGGTTTTATGGACGAGCTGATGAGCGAGTGTGTTTAGAGGATGAGATTCTGCTGAGGTTTCATTGGCGAGGAGGGCTTTATATTGGATTGAATCAGGATCAGATTGATGGAGGTGATGCCAGAACTGAACACATCTCTTCTGGATCTCAATCTTCAGTGGGTATAAGCCTAATTCAGCTCTGCAGGCATCATTGGATGTAGATCTATGGACCCCTAAAATGTTTTTGATAATTTCTAGTTGTAGTTTTTCTATTGAAGTTTTATCCCAATTTTTAAAATTGATTACTGGTCCCCAAATTTCACTCCCGTACAGTAGAATTTGTTTAATGATTGCGTGGTATAATTTAACCCATGTTTTAATTGGTAGTTTTAATTGGCCAAACCGTGATTTGATGGCATAAAATGCCCTCCGGGCCTTCTCATACAAGGCCTTCACAGCCAGACTGAAGCCCCCCGATGCAGAGATCTGGATGCCCAGGTAAGAGTAGCTGGTGCTGTGCTCCAGAACTTCTCCTCCGTAACTGAACTGGTATCTGCTTCCCTGAGACCTGGCCTTCTTCTGGAACACCATGACTCTGGTTTTGTCCAGGTTGACCGTCAGAGCCCATTCCTCACAGTACTGTTCCAGCAGGGCCAGGCTGTGCTGGAGACCCTCGGCTGTGGGGGACATCAGAACCAGGTCGTCCGCATACAGCAGGCATTTGACTTCGGAGTCGTGTAGAGCGATGCCCGGGATGTTGCCGGAGTGGTCCAGAGCTTCTGCCAGCTCGTTGATGTAGATGTTGAACAGGGTTGGGCTCAGACTGCATCCCTGCCTCACTCCACGACCCTGCTGGAAGAACGCAGTCCTGCAATTACCAATTTTGACTGCACATCGACTGTTTCTATACATGGACTGTATAACATCAAATGTTTTTCCACCAATGCCAATTTGTAATAATTTGTATAGTAACCCATCATGCCAAACAGAGTCGAAAGCTTTTTTTAAATCAACAAAACATGTAAATATTTTTCTTTGTTTGCCCTTTAGATTTTTGTTAATTAGAGTGTGGAGAGAATAGATGTGGTCGGATGTGCGTTGTTTCGGTAAAAAGCCAATTTGTGATTTATGTAGGATGCTGCGTCTTGTAAGGAATGTCACTATGCGGTTGTTCATTATAGTGCAGAAAAGCTTTGCTAGGTTACTGCCCACACAGATACCACGGTAATTATTGGGATCAAATTTATCTCCTTTTTTATATATTGGAGTGATGAGTCCTTCAGCCCAGGTCTCAGGGAAGTCCCCCGAGGATAAGATCAGGTTGAATAAGTTTGCTCTCTCGCTCTCTCTCTCTCTCTCTCTCTCTCTCTCTCTCTCTCTCTCTCTCTCTCTCTCTCTCTCTCTCTCTCTCTCTCTCTCTCTCTCTCTCGCTCTCTCTCTCTCTCTCTCACTCTCTCTCTCTCGCTCTCTCTCTCTCGCTCTCAGAGAGAGAGAGAGAGAATTCAATAATCGCATAATGAAATTAATAAATTATGAAAGTAAGGAAAATCAGTCCATAAATAATAACTTGCATAAACAAGCAAAAAATATGAATACAAATAAAAACAGGAGTAATACATTTAATATAAAATAACCAAGTAAAATACATTATAAAGTCACGTAAATACAAATATTTAATAAAATTAAGCAAAAAAACAATGAAGTGAATAAATAAATTTGATAATTCAATTAAGAAAATAAATTAATTGCATAAATAAATAGAATGAAAAGAAATGAGAAATTTTTTAAGACCCCTTTAAATGTCTGCTGATGGTTTTATGGCTCGATTAACCCCTCGTTTATGTGCCTCCAACACTTTTATCGTACATGCGCTCTGAAAAATGAGCTTTTATAACCTTTCATTGTGCTTTAAATACACATGATACGTATAAATAACACCATTTTTGTATTTTGCGTGCTATTAAATGCAGAAACTGACTCTGCGTTAGTTATGTGCATTATTAGGCCTACTAATAATCGTTTAACCTGATTAAAAACTAGTGGTGGGCCGTTATCGGCGTTAACGTGCTGCGTTAACGGGAGACTCTTATCGGGCGATTAAAAAAAATATCGCCGTTAATCTATTCTCAAAGTTGGGTTGGGAGCTGGGTCTATACTACGCAAGCTATGATGACTTTCACCCTGATATTTTAGCGCGGATGTATACCTAGCCGAATTGCACTGTAGGGGGCGAGAACGAGTCTTCGAACTAGAGGCTCGCAGTCCGTGATGGACAGATTGTTAACGGCTGGTCTATGTGGTAATACAATCGGGCAGGACATCCAAACGCTCACCTATCATTCATCAACCTCAAATATGGCTTTTCATCTGAAAGATGTATGTAGTAGCAACTTTACATGGCCGCTCAATATGATGTTAACCTAGAGAAATGTGCGCTATTGAAGTGTTTGTGTGGAAGCGCGTTTGCTGCAGGACAGGCTCCGGTGCGCTCACTTGCTCTTAAAATCTCCGTCATTTTTGGTCATACAGATAAAAGTAGCCTAATACATCTTTCGAATCTGTAAAGACTCTACGTTTATTTGTGTGCACTCAGAATAACAACGAAACGTTGCGCTTTTAAGCAAACAGGATGCGCTTTAGGTCTCATGTGAACTTGAGCGAGAAACTTCGAAACTCGAATATATCTAAAAATACAGTACATAGAAAAATATATCTATAGAGAGTGAAATGTCTAAAAAAAAAAAAAAATAGAAGACGTGTGTGTTAGCATGGATGATTTACATGAAATTTAATCTGTGCAACACTGTGCATAATAAGATGGCTTTCAGTTCAATATAATAACAAAAAACGACATTTGGGGTTTTTATTCAACTAATAAGGTGGGCACGCTGTGATCTGTACTATATTTTTACTGTAATTGACAGTTATCAAAAAAAAAACAACAACACGGGAGTGGGAGGGAATGGGAGTCATTCTTCCGGGAGTGGAACGGGATTTTCCTCCAGTTTTTTCGTGGGATTGGGACGGGAAGAGATTAAAGTTTGTGATGCATTTTGGAAACAGGAGATGAGCCCCTGGTCTAATGCGCCACCTGGCTTGAGAAACCCGTTCTCAAAGACTTACTTTTAGTCATTATTTGGGTAGCACACATATTCTGAATGCCTTCGGCAGAATTCAAATGAGCCATTTTAATCTAGATTAAAAAAATTAATCTATGCCCACCACTATTAAAAACATATTTATTTAATGTTATCTGTGTTATATTTCATCTGCGACAGCAATGTGAACTCTCATAAACATCCGTTTAGCCATTAGCCTAACTTTTAAATGCATGATTATACAAAAAATATGAGAGACCCACGGCTGACAGATTTCTCTAAATGAAATGTGGATATAAACCATGATAAGATGATTGACAGGCCAGTTTATAGAGACCGGATGAGCGTAACTATATGAGACACTAGGGGTGTAAATCAGATGGTTCGTCACGATTCGATATCGATTCTCATACCCAGCGATACGATATTAACGATACCTCAAAAAATTATACGATTCGATATAGTAGTATATCGATTGATATTATCATATTATATACCTATTTTAAACTACCATCTACATTTTTATTAACTCACAAATGCAATCAAAATCTGAAAATGCTGCTATGGGCTCAGTGCTAAACATCTTTTCTACAGATAACCAAATTACAAGCAATAGCAGAAAATACATACAATAGAAGTTTAATAAACAGTGTTTTCAGCTCAGTCTAAAACACATGTTCAGCTACGCTACAGAAATATAATAATCAAATGTAAAATAACTGCATAGTCTTCACTGAGTACATTAAATAGCCTATAAATGAATACTTTTTGAGGTTACAAAGGTGATTTAGTCAGGAGCAGTGAGCACTTGTATTTTTCTTTCACAGCATTAGATTTATGATTAGTTTTATTTCACTTTAAGAATGAAAGCACAGATTTAATATTGTTGAAAACTCTGTTCTTCTAAAGTAGAAAACTCAGAAGAGAAGACCAGGAGACTTCGGATTCGATCGTCAGCAGAATTTCTTTATTCTATGACATGTGTTGTTATCTGCAGTCATCGAAGATCTCCTTTAAGTCATTTTTACAGGGTATCTTATAGGTATTTTTGGAGGAGGGATTCTTAGAGGTGGAGACAAACATCAAACAAAGCAAACATCTGAGGGAGGCGTTAGTTAATTACAGGAACCTTCCCGTGGTCCAATAAACCTAACAAAGGTTGAATCTGACTCCTTGATCTTACCATTAACATAAGAGACAAAAGGCACCGTTGTCTCGAGCTCAAATGGTCAGGAAACGCTCTCAAACATCTGTATTTCCTGACACTTTCTTTAGTCAGGAAGTGTATCTAAATTAAACATTTAAAATAAAATTTGTAATCCTTCAATCCCCTCTTTGAGAGTTCTAATAACTCTCACAAAAATACAAATTTAGACACTTAAAAGTTAATTCTTGTAACTTGTAATCGTTACAGGCACAGTGTACATGTTCTGTGTTGCTTATATGTAATTGCATGCTGACACAGAAACAAAACATGCAATTAGTTTTGCTGAAAGATCGTATGTGAGTCTCTGCGTTGTGTATTTTTTTTTTCTTCTTTCTTCTTTCTTCTTTCTTTCTTGTGTGATAGTTGGCAATGGGTCTGGTTGTTTTCTAGAGGTTGTGGCTTCATCCGCAGGTGAGAAGGGTGGTGCATATGGATCTCAGGACAGCCATCAAATGGTATCTGCACAGAGGAAGAAAGAAACACAAACAAGAGAGACCAACGGCACAGAGCAGTATTTGTTGTAGAGTCTGCAAACATTAGGGTTGTATCCTCTGTTCAAAATATAGTCTGCTATGGTTGTTCCTTCTTTCCCTATTTCTTAATTCCTGCGACACCTAAAGAACAGTGAGGAAAGGATGGACTAATGGAGGGGAAAGGCCTATGAGGAAATCTTCACCTCAGGGTTGGCCCCCGAAGCCTGTTGCTTTCGGTTCTTCCCTGGGCTCCTCACTGGTTCTTGTGTCTGCCCTATCCTATCCCTGCAGGGGGAGGAACAACCTTAATATGTGACACATGAGTCCAAGTTTTCCTTCCCTGACACAATACTGCAGCTGCTGTAATCAACATCACTTGATGTGGTCCGTACCACTTAGGCTCTAATGGCTTGTTTTTGAATGCCTTTATCATGACCCATTGACCTGGGACGATTGTGTGTCCCCCTTCTGGTGGAGTCTGCCAACACGACTCAACTCTCTCTTTGGCACTCTGCACTGCCTTTGTGAGGTTTTCACAGTAAGCGATCAGGGCATCTGAAGCAATGTGCACATCAGCATTTCTAAGATCAATCACACCTGGCATCTGCATTGGGCGTCCAGTAATAATCTCATGAGGGCTCAGTCCTACTGATCTGTTAGGTGATGCTCTCATACTACACAGTACTGCGGGCAGTGCTTCAACCCATGGTACTCCTTCCTGATGCATTTTGCTTAGCCTGGTTTTGATTGTTCTGTTTGATCGTTCAACCTGTCCTGATGCTTGTGGCCTATAGGGGCAGTGAAGGTTCCACTTAATCTTCAACATTCTAGACACTTCCTTGACTACCTGTCCTGTGAAGTGGGTACCTTGATCTGAGTCAATGCAATCTGGTAATCCCCATCTGGGAATGAAATCAGTGACAAGACATTTAGCAGTATGTGCAGCTGTAGCGCGCCCTGTTGGATAAGCTTCTACCCATCTTGAGAACTTGTCTATTACTACCAAAACGTCAGTTTTTCCTTTACAAGGGGGCAACGATATGTAATCAACTTGCAGGTGACGAAATGGCCCTGGTGGAGCTGGGGTATGTGCTGCTGGTGTAATGGTTGCTGGTACATCATTATTTTTCTGACATGTAACACATCTCTTGACTGTTTCAGTGGCTGCGTTTCTGAATTTTGGATTCCACCATTGATTTGAGAACCTGTGATTCATCGTTGCTGGACCACTATGACCCAAACTGTGTATTTGTTGAGCCAAATATGGCAACAGTGATTCGGGAGCAACATACTTTCCCCCTTTGGTCCAGCAGCCGGATGAATCCACAGTGGCTCCTTTGTCTAACCATGTCCATGCTTCATATAGAGGAACGTCTTTATACAGATCAACGATTGATTCAGGAGGTAGAATTATCTTCTGTGCTGTACTACCTGAACACACTTGTACAGTTGCATAGAAACAAGCCTGTTTAGCCGCTACATCAGCAAGAGCATTACCTTTAGCTTCCGTAGTATTAGTTGTGAGATGTGCTTTCACTTTGATCACTGCTAATTTCTTTGGGTGTTTCATGGCAAACATTAAATCTTTCACTAATCCAGCATGCTTAATGGGGGATCCAGCAGAAGTTAGAAATTTTCTGGTTTGCCAAATGACACCAAAATCATGAATTACCCCAAAAGCATACCTGGAATCTGTGTAGATATTTGCAACCGATCCTGAAGCTAGCGTGCATGCTCTAGTTAAGGCTACTAGTTCTGCAGCTTGAGCTGAAAAATGATCTGAAAGACGACCTGAAGCAACTACTTCAGTGGTGGAAGTTACTGCATATCCTGCTCGTCTGTTACCTTCAATAACTTGAGCTGAACCATCAACAAACAACTCCAATTCTGTGTTCTCTATGGGAGTTTCTGCTATTTCACTTGTCGCTGCATATGTAAGCGTAACACAATCATGAGTCGTTTCGCCTTCATCCTCTAACACAAATTCAGTCATTGCAGACATCATACATGAGGATGGGTTCGTGACTGGTGCACGCTGTATAACAATATTCGGGGCTGTGAGAGTTGCTAACCAATTTCCCCAACGGGAGGAGGTGACAGAAGTGACTTTTGCTTGATTCATTAGTGCGGACACTGTGTGAGGGCATTTTACGTTTACAGTCTGACCTAACACCATTCCTGATGAAGCCTGAAGCGCTAGATGAACTGCCTGTACTGCTCTGAGGCATGGGCCCATACCTTGAGCGACTATGTCAAGTTTACCGGAATAGTAATGAATTGGGCGTAAGCTGCCCCCATGATCTTGCATTAGACATGCAGTCATAAAGCCTAAGTGTTCATGGACATAAAGCACAAAGGGTCTATCAGATTGGGCAATTCCTAATGCTGGTGCTTGACATAGTGCTCTTTTCAAATCATTAAAAGCTTTGAGATGAAGTTCTTCCATACAAACAGTATCTGAATCTTTACCATGGCCTTTCAACAAATCATAGAGAGGCTGAGCCATCGAGGCATAGTCTTCAATCCAAGGTCTACAATAACCTGTTGTTCCTAAAAATGAGCGGAGTGTTTTAATGGTATTAGGCGGAGGTATGGCTTTGACTGAAGCCGCTCGATCCTGTGTAATGGATCTATTTCCTGCACCAATTGTTTGACCCAGAAATGTGACTTGCTTTTTAGCAACTTGAGCTTTGTGAAAGCTGCATTTGTGTCCTTTTTTATGCAAATAGTCCAACAATGATGCCAATTCAGTTTGATGTACCTCATGATCTGTTGAGGCAATCAAAATATCATCAACATATTGGATCATAGTGGACTGTTTTACCGGACATTCTGGGTCACACAAATCACGTCTGACAGCCTGATGATATATGGTTGGGGAGTTTTGAAATCCCTGTGGCAATCGTGTCCACTGGTATTGTTCATAGTCAACTGTGAAAGCTAACCATGGCTGGCTGTCAGAGTGCAACGGTACAGAAAAGAATCCATTAGACATATCAATTACTGAAAAAATCTTACAATCTAATGGTAAGCCATTACAAATTGTAGATGGATCTGCCACTAGGGGGGTGATTTTTTCAATATGTTTATTGGCTACTCTGTAGTCTATTGTAAGTCTCCATGTCCCATTAGATTTCTTGATGGGCCATATGGGTGAATTACATGGACTGTTGGTTTTAACTAGCACTCCTTGCATCAGCAAATTTTCTACAATAAGTTTGATTCCCTGTATAGCTTCCTTATTAATCGGATATTGTTTGGTGACCGGAGGTGGAGTTCCTGTCAATTTAACTGGTTCTACACCTGTCAACAACCCACAATCATCCTTGTCTTTAGCCCAAATTGGATGATTCTGTAAGAAAACATACTCGGGAGGGGTTGCATTATTGGTAGAAATCTGTGCTGAGGAAATTTTTATGCTAGTAGATTCTGAGGACATGTCTAAAGTTAGATTTATTTGTCTCAGAAGATCCATGCCTAAAATTGCACCTGTATTTAATGGAGCGCATAGTAATTTTGTAGTCAGAGTTTTTGGGCCAAATTGTACCTCTATGGGCGGAGTTTCATACAAAACAGAATCTTCACCTATTACACCAGTTAAACAAAGTTTGGTTTTCTTGTATGGGATGTTTAAACCTTGCGCCAATTTTGTAGGAATTACTGTAATTTCTGCACCTGTATCAAGCAAAAAATCTATCTCTTTCTCTTTTATGCTACCTTTCACAAAAATTCTTTGGTCATTGTGTTGGATTACAGGGGAAAGGTAGCTACTCACAGCCCCAATAATTAGTTTTTTTCCTGGTCTTGTTGTGCTCTTAGAAGAGCCTGAACTAACTGTCCTATAGTTTCAGTGGTCACTGGCGGAACTACTTCAGGGTTGTGTGCAGGCTGAGAAGGAGCAGAATTATGCATAGCATTTCTTTTACTATCTTGCAACTTCTTCCTACACTCTTTCTCCCAATGTCCAAATTTTTCACAGTATTTGCATTTGCTTTCTCTTTTAGACCATCTATTGTCTTGTTTCGTTGTGTTAAACGTAGCTGCTGCTACTCTTACTTTTGCTTTGACATCAGCATCTCTTTCCCATGTAGTTAACCTGTCTAGGTTACTTCTGAGAGTTCTGTTAGACCAAGTTAGATCTAAGAATGGTAAAGCTTTTCTGTATTCGGCTACAAGGCCATCTGACCAGATACGAACCAAGGGTCCCTTGTCATCTAGCACACTTTCAGGGTCATCAACAATTCCACTGTAGATTACAGCTGACTGACAAAATCTCTCAGTATATTCACTCACAGTTTCTTCTTTCCTTTGCACACAGGTAGTAATTCTAGACCAATCTATTTTGGGTCCTAAGATATTCTTTAGGATTTTCAAAATACCTTCTCTTAAATCACCCTTACTGGCATTTCGCAGTTCAGAAGTGACAGCAGATTCAAAACTGTTGAATTCAGATTCAGTTAGTATTTGTGACATCAGCTGCGTGACTTCTGTCAACGACATGTCATAAAGACGCATTTTACTGATCAATGTTCTTCTAAATTCAGAAAAATGTGTGCGTGCTGCTGGTAAACTTTGAGATAGTCTCTCTATATCTTTAGGACCTAAAGCTTTGGCAACAGTTTGTATTTGCACCACAGAAGAATTGAGAGGAACACTATCAGTTTCCTCAATCCCCTGAGATCTCCTCCTCGCACCACACACATTGAAGGAATTTACAGGCACATCAGTTACTGATTGGAGAGCTACATCTGTTTCAAAAAACGCTTGTAAATCAGGGTAAATGTTATCAGGCTGACTTACTTCCACATCAGTTTTTGCCTCTTTCTTGAGGTTCAATTTCTTGGTCAAAGTGTATATTCTAGCACGGAGTTCATTGTTCTGTTTCTCTAGCTCTGAGTTACGCTGAGACTGTTGTGTGGCGAGCGCTAAACCAAATTCTCTGTGGCAGCAGATAATGCCTTTCACATTGTTCTTGCGAATACATGCTCCCAGTACCTTTTTACACTCATCTACAGACCAAGTCTTGTCTGGATGGATCTCATATTTCTGAGTTAGTTCTTGTCTAACTTTCTCAGTGACTATTATGTTCATTTGCACTCCTAAAAGTGATTTGAATTCGCTATCTGACCACAAAGGAGTCGCTAGACCACCTTTTTCAGTTGTGGGGATCAGTCTAGCATTCTTTCTAAACATTTTGTGAGTTTCTTTGTTATCACACAATCAAAACACTAAAACTTCTCTGATCAACAGAGGGTACACTTGTTAACACAGATCAACTATTGTTAACCTTCCCTGGCAAAGCAGAGGATAACACAATTCACTAGCACTTTACGCTAATCTTCCCTGCATGAACAGAGGATAACCAATTCTTCCCTGCCAAAACAGAGGATAACAAATATTAGCACGTAATGCTAAATCTTCCCTGCCTGAAAGAACAGAGGATAAACCAAAAATTAGCACGTAATGCTAACCTTCCCTGCCTGAAAGAACAGAGGATAAACCAAAAATTAGCACGTAATGCCAACCTTCCCTGCCTGAAAACAGAGGATAACCTTCCCTGCCTACAAGAACAGAGGATAAACTCTTCCCTGTCTGAAAACAGAGGATAACCTTTAGTTAAACAAAACCCTACAGATGTATGTTAACTCTTCTCTGACGGCACAGAGGATACAAAAATTTGTACTGGTCTTAGGTTCTTTCGGATTAGAGACAGCACTCACCAGAGAGAAAATTTCAGTCTGGGAATCCTTGTTCAGTTTGAAGTTTCGCTGGATTCCAAAAGATGCAGATCTTTGTTTGAGCTTGAAGTCTTTCAGGTGAGAAAGCTGGAACTCTATCCGGGTTCACGGCACATCTGTTGAAAACTCTGTTCTTCTAAAGTAGAAAACTCAGAAGAGAAGACCAGGAGACTTCGGATTCGATCGTCAGCAGAATTTCTTTATTCTATGACATGTGTTGTTATCTGCAGTCATCGAAGATCTCCTTTAAGTCATTTTTACAGGGTATCTTATAGGTATTTTTGGAGGAGGGATTCTTAGAGGTGGAGACAAACATCAAACAAAGCAAACATCTGAGGGAGGCGTTAGTTAATTACAGGAACCTTCCCGTGGTCCAATAAACCTAACAAAGGTTGAATCTGACTCCTTGATCTTACCATTAACATAAGAGACAAAAGGCACCGTTGTCTCGAGCTCAAATGGTCAGGAAACGCTCTCAAACATCTGTATTTCCTGACACTTTCTTTAGTCAGGAAGTGTATCTAAATTAAACATTTAAAATAAAATTTGTAATCCTTCAATATACTGATACACATGCCCTTTTCTCCACTGTTTACATTAAGACATGCTTTTCTTAACCTACTGTTTACACGGATATTAGCCAAAACATGCATTTCGATGTAGTTTTGTCTATTTATTCATCCATGCTCAAAAAAAGCAGAGGAGAGCTCAGTATTCACGCAGAGTTGACGCGGCTGTCTGTGTGCGTGCTTCAGATGTGTGTGTGCGTGCGCTTCAGATGTGTGTGTGTGCGTGCGCTTCAGATGTGTGTGTGGGAATCTTCTCACACAGCGCGCGACTGTTACTCAACAATCCCGAGCGTTTTATATGCTCTCCTCGTGCGTTCGTGCAGTCCTTATATCGAGTCCTGACACGTGAGATTGAACGAGAATGCACGCGTTGGCGGTAATGCTTTGACGGAAATTATATGAAAATGTAGACCGTGCCAAAATAAAGGTGCCTTTTTATACTCCAGACATCGATATTTTACGCGTGGCATCG
The DNA here is from genome assembly GCA_027422435.1 of Schizopygopsis pylzovi. Classification (NCBI taxonomy): domain Eukaryota; kingdom Metazoa; phylum Chordata; class Actinopteri; order Cypriniformes; family Cyprinidae; genus Schizopygopsis; species Schizopygopsis pylzovi. The sequence continues at coordinate 1,138,848 of CM049837.1, read as the reverse complement.
ATGCATCGTATCGTCATACATTGTATCGATATATCGATGAATCATTACACCCCTATGAGACAGAGCGTCACAACACGATAATGTGTCCCAAAGCTTGCCTACTCTTTTACTACACACTCAAGTGTGTTTTTCTTCACAGAAAGAGTGCATACTTTAAGCGGGCGGACTGGGACGCAGCGTATTGACCTGTTAATTCTACTCCAGCTGGGTTTGATTAAATGTGTGTTTAAGTTCCTGTCTGTTCTGTTAGTTTTCGTCTAGTTTGGATTAAAAACTGTTCAATTTGAGTTTACTCCTCATCTCGTGTTCCTCGTTCCTCCTCGCTGTGTGCACCGTGACATTTACATACACATACATGCATACACACACACACACACACACACACACACACACACACACACACACACACACACACACACACACACACACTTACACAGTAACCAACATTTGAATAAGATATAATTAAAACTGAACAGTGTTGGGGAAAGTTACTTTTAAAAGTAATGCGTTACAATATTGTGTTGCTCTCTAAAAAAATAACTAATTACGTTACTTAGTTACTTTTTATGGAAAGTAATGCGTTACATTACTTTCGCGTAACTTTTTAAATATGAGCAGGGCTTTATTGTTTGTTTTTAATACAAGAAGTTATATTTATAGTTTATAGCCTTTCACACCAAAAAGTGTAATGAATAAACCTCAGACTGAAGGACGAGTAAATCACGTCTGTACAGAAGAACACAGGAGAAGATCAACACTCTTCAGTGATAAACACAATCAAGCACAATTGTTAGTTTATCTAAAGTCATTTTTGATTATTATTATGGTTGAACTGATCGTCAAAGGTCAGCAGCAAACACATCGGTTAATAAAATGAGATTAGATATATTTGTGTTGTTTAACATATTTAATTATTGCAGGTTTGCGTCATATTCTGAGTTTGTATTTCACTGTTTTAATTCATTTTGATGAATACTGAATCTGTTTTTTGTGAGTGTGATGAATTAATACACATTCATATTTAGTCTAGATTAGATCTACAGTAAGATCATGTTCACACGGCGCACTCAGTCAATAAATGGAGAAAAAATAACTCAGATATTTTCTAGTAAATTAAAAAGTAATGAGTTACTTTACTAGTTACTTGAGAAAAGTAATATTATTACGTAACTCGCGTTACTTGTAATGCGTTACCCCATCGCCCCCCCCCCCCCCCCGACACTGAAACTGAGATCAGTAATTCATGACACTATCTTATCTGGTTAATATAAAAACTCAATTACTGAACTCAATGATTGATTCTGACTCGGTTTATTCCTGTAAAGACCGACATTATGTGAAAATGTGGACCGTGTCAAAATAAAGGTGCCTTTTTATATGACAGATATCGATATTTTACGCGTGGCATCGATGCATCGTATCGTCATACATTGTATCGATATATCGATGAATCATTACACCTCTATGAGACAGAGCGTCACAACACGATAATGTGTCCCAAAGCTTGCCTACTCTTTTACTACACACTCAAGTGTGTGTTTTTCTTCACAGAAAGAGTGCATACTTTAAGCGGGCGGATTGGGACGCAGCGTATTGACCTGTTAATTCTACTCCAGCTGGGTTTGATTAAATGTGTATTCAAGTTCCTGTCTGTTCTATTAGTTTTCGTCTAGTTTGGATTAAAAACTGTTAAATTTGAGTTTACTCCTCGTCTCGTGTTCCTCGTTCCTCCTCGCTGTGTGCACCGTGACATTTACATACACAACACACACACACACACACACACACACACACACACACACACACACACACACACACACACACACACACACACACACACACAGATTTACACAGTAACCAACATTTGAGTAAGATATAATTAAAACTGAACAGTGTTGGGGAAAGTTACTTTTAAAAGTAATGCGTTACAATATTGCGTTACTCTCTAAAAAAGTAACTAATTACGTTACTTAGTTACTTTTTATGGAAAGTAATGCGTTATGTTACTTTTGCGTTACTTTTTAAATATGAGCAGGGCTTGATTGTTTGTTTTTAATACAAGAAGTTATATTTATAGTTTATAGCCTTTCACACCAAAAAGTGTGATGAATAAACCTCAGACTGAAGAAGAGTAAATCACGTCTGTACAGAAGAACACAGGAGAAGTTCAACACTCTTCAACAATAAAAAACAAACAACGAAGCACAATTGTTAGTTTATCTAAAGTAACTTTTGGTTATTAGTATGATTGAACTGATCATCAAAGGTCAGCAGCAAACACATCGTTAATAAAACGAGATTAGATATATTTGTGTTGTTTAACATATTTAATTATTGCAGGTTTGCATCATATTCTGAGTTTGTATTTCACTGTTTTAATTCATTTTGATGAATACTGAATCTGTTTTTTGTGAGTGGGATGAATTAATACACATTCATATTTAGTCTAGATTAGATCTATTAATACACATTCATATTTAGTCTAGATTAGATCTACAGTAAGATCATGTTCACACAGCGCACTCAGTCAATAAATGGAGAAAAAAGTAACTCTACTAGTTCAAGTAACTTTACTAGTTACTTGAGAAAAGTAATATTATTACGTAACTCGCGTTACTTGTAATGCATTACCCCCCCGACACTGAAACTGAGATCAGTAATTTTTTGAACTTCATGACACTATCTTATCTGGTTAATATAAAAACTCAATTACTGAACTAAATGATTGATTCTGACTCGGTTTATTCCTGTAAAGCCGCTTTGAAGTAAATCTGTGCTGTATAAGCAAACTCTATAAGTGCTGAAAGCTGATTATTGTAGAAGTGAGGTCTGAGGAATGCTTTGGGCAGGCACACACGCTTGTTTAAACCACGACAGTGACGCTAAGCACAGTTTCCCGTTGACCTGCATCATTTCAATTCTACATTCATTCTGGAGAGGCTTGAACACTTGCAAAATGACTTTTCAGCTCTGGTTTAAAGAATGGATGAAACCAGGCTGGAAAATAAAGGTTTCTGTGGCGAACTCGGAGGAGGAATTCAAGAACACTACCGTTGAAGAGTTAAAAAGAAAACTCTTGTCTGAAGATGAATGTAAGTCGAACACTTCAGTGTCGTGTTTCTGTGTTATGCTCCATGTGTGGCGCTGTATTAACTAACAATAGACTGTTAGCTATCATTTGTGGTGATATACTGTGATTATTAAAACTATATTTGTCAGGAATGTAGATTTTTCAATTGAGAGGTTTGAGTTTGCAAAAAAAATAAAAATAAAAAATTCTGAAGCCAGAGTGTTTGCTGTTCCTCATGTTGTTGTGTTTCCTTCATAGATGCAAACACTATTCTTCTGTACTATTACAAAACACTGAAGGAAAACCGCACGCTTGGTTTCTATGGCATTGAACATGAGGATGAAATTACCAGGGCACCCCGAGGAAGTATGCATTACAAAACTATTATAATTTATTATATGTGTCCTGTTGTAGTCTTAAACTAACTGACCCTTTGTTTCAGCCACCTATACAGAGACATGCCAGAAATGCTCTTCTTATAGGCGTAAGAGAGAAGGTGTGTATCACGTTATTTCAAGTCAAAAGTCCACAAATGCTTGTTTTCTCTAGCAGTAGATTTGAATTTTTCATATTTACATGCACCTATAACTTCAGGCCATTTAGCGGTTTCACAAGTTTCGTGCTTTGCTTGGCTATTTGAGTGTAAAATATCGTCAATTATTGACCTTTGAATGATTAAGTACCAAGACAGATTTACAACTTGCTTCTGACAGATGCTTTGTTGTTCTCTTTCACATCATCTCTCACAGAAACGCATTCATTTGAAGATGATGATGATGAAGACGGTGAAGACATTTCCAGGACTCAATCTATGGACAATTTGGCTATAATGCAGAAGAAGAACCCCAGACCTATATTGTAGAGAATGTCATGACAGCCTCGCATAATAATCCACATGAACATATGCATACTGCGGATTATCATATATTCTCTTCTGTCAGCCTTTTAATGTGTAATGCTCTCTGAAAGGAGTTTATAATGTTTTATAAAGTTAAAAGGGTTTGGTTTTTCGACATGATATGTATTTCTGTGCATTCATATGTACAAAGCCGTTTCTTCAGCTTACATGAATTAAATCACACATTAAACTGAATATTTTTATTTAGTGATATTCTCCCTTTGTTCTTTCAATGAGTTATATTATCAACCTCGAAACTAGAGAGAACAAATAAACAGCAAAGTAAAAACTTCTGAACAATATGTGTAGTGTCTATTATGTAGACCGAAAACAGAAGAGAAAACCAGGACTTGGGGATCTGTTTCTAGTAAAACTGAGACATTTCTGTCCTTCATGCATTGAAGCGATTTTGAATGCAAGCCAATATTCCTGAACAAGTTCACACCTGAAAACATGTTCTGTAGTTTCACATTCGTCTCATGTGAAATCGTTCATGTAAGAACTGGTTGATTTAAAATCTTAATGACACTTCTTTGGCCTTCAGAAGATTTGGATGTCACGTTTACTTGGAGCACGGGAACGAAGGAGACCCCAAAATATGGGCACAAGAGGGAGGGAAGCACGAGACATGGGGACACAGGACTGACAGTTACCCCCCCCCCCCCATGCTATTTATATACCACCTTTAAACAACATTACATGCTGACCAAGGTGCTTCACAGTAACATAATACAATGATAAAAAATATACAAGGTATTAAAATTAAGTTAAACCCAGCAGCACATTAGTAAATACTTTATGAAT
>CM049837.1:1114076-1131576 GCA_027422435.1 Schizopygopsis pylzovi | reverse complement strand
AAATTGTTTTAAACTAGGAAATTACCAAGTAAAATCAATCCATACAAAATAACTTGCATTAATAAGCAAAATGTATTAATAAAATATGAATATATATTTAATATAAAATAACTAAATATGTAACAAATTATATAAATGAAGTGAATAAAATACATTTAATAAAAAAATATCAATACAAATGAAAATTATTAATAAAAAAGTATACATTTAATAAAAACATTATTATAAAGTGAAGTGAATCAATAACATTTAATAATTTAAATACTGAACTTAAGTAAAATAATGAAGTGAATAAATTAAATTCATAAATACATAGAATTAATAAACAACTAAATAATAAAATAAGTAATAAATAAGTAAATTATGAAATCACAATTTTTTTTTTTTAATAAAATGAATACAGTTTATATAAAGTAAATAACATGTAACAAAATAAAAATAAATAATATGTGACAAATTATAAAATGAAGTGAATAAATGCATTTAATAAAAAATAAGCAACATAATTAATACAAATAAAAACTGAAAAAAATATATTTAATAACAAACAACTGAAGTAAAATAAAGTGAAGTGAATAAATGCATTTAATAAAACCTAATGAAATGAAGTCAAATAAATAATGAATTGAATCAAAATGATAAATGAAGTGAATAAATAGCTGTAATGAAGTAAGAAATAGAATGAAAACAAGAGTAAATGAATGTAATGAACAAACGCTTGTATTGGAGTTTAGGATCACGAGCGTCTTGTGTTTCTCTTTCACTCGTAGAGACTCCAGACGTCGTGTTCTGACAGTCGTTAAACTCAAGCTGTCATGAATAATTAACCGTACGTGTTTCAGAGGATTACACACGCTCATCTTATATTTCTGCTGATGCTTTTATTGGGTCGTAACGAGCTCGTTTATGTGCCGTCCAGCAGATCTGAAGAATGAGGAGTATTAGTGCTGCTTCAGTCTTTAACATGATGTCCTCTACACAAACATCAGCACGGGTTCGAATGACAGAACCGAAACTCACATAGTCACCGTTTATTCACTACAGTTTAGAAAAAGGTAATAAAATAAAAAGACAACATACACAAAACAGAAATATGTGAGCCTGGAGCACAGAAGCAGTCATAAGCAGCACAGCTATATTTGTAGCAATAGACAAAAATATACTGTATGGGTCAAAATTATACTTTTTTATTTTATGCCAAAAATCATTAGGATATTAAGATCATGTTCCATGAAGATATTTAGTACATTTCCTACCGTAAATATATAAAACATATTTTTTGATTATTAATATGCATTGCTAAGAACTTCATTTGAACAACTTTAAAGATGATTTTCTCAATATTTAGATTTTTTTGCACCTCAGATTCCAGATTTACAAATATTGTCCAAACCATGCATCAATGGAAATATCATTTATTCAGCTTTCAGATGATGCATTAATCTCATTTAGAAAAATGTACACTTAAGACTGGTTTTGTGCTCCAGGATCACTATTTTTCTGGTAGTCCACATTATGAAGAATTTTGGGGTATAATATGTCACAGTTCACATTATTTAGTATAAATCAACTATAGTGTCCTGCACACACTAGTAAGAGTGGTTACTTCTTTAATGAACACTTTGGCTGTTTTCCGATCAGAGCTGATGCTCTCGGTCTTCTCGGTTGACTAAAGTGCAGTGTTTTCTCATCTAATGGAGGCCCAGCAGTGATCTTTTCTGCTGTTATTGTGCTTTTATCATGAAGCCGGCGTGTCATTAGGCCTCTCTTTACGACCACGGCCTCGTCAGATCCATAAACTACAGCCGCGTCAGCAAAGTTTGGGCATTAAGAGACATTTAAAGGTAATTATTTATTGATAGCTCTTATGATTTACTCTTTACGGCCGTTTAAAGACCGGAGATTAGCATGTTAGCATCTGCTCTCAGCGAACAGAGATCAAACACGAGCTTTAGCTGCTTGTCCTCCTGAAATCATCACAGTGGTGTTTATAAAGAAGAAACCAGCCACTCTCGGACCATCAAGAGAATGAATGGAAGTGAATGGGTGCCGTCAGAACGAGAGTCTGATAAAGACATCACAATAATCCACAGTCCATCAGTTAACATCTAGAGGAGACAGAAGATGAAACTAATCAATAACTCTTCCTCCGAGAAAGAAACTAACGAAAGTAAATTCATTTGATCAATTAAATGGTGAAATAAGTGAAATCAATTAATAATCAAGTTACTAAATAAATAAAAATAATCAATAATTAAGTTTAATAATAAATAAAATGGCTAAACGAGTAAGTGAAATAAATACATTTAGCTATTATTTGATTTTAAATCAAATAAACAATGAAATTAATAATTAAATACTGATATGAGTGAGTGAATAAATAGCCTAATAATGATTTGCCTCCATACTTGTATGTTTTTAATCATTTTTCTAATTAATAATTTATACACTTTGTTTTAAATTATTAATTTCATTATATATTTTTATTAAATGTATGTTTATTTTCTTTATTATTTACTTTGATTTTTTTTATTTATTATTATTTCATTATTTCATTATTATTATTTTAATTATTTTATTTATTTTAATATAATTATTTTAATTATTTCATTATTTATTTTAATAAATTGATGTTTAATTACTTCATTATTTGTTTAATTATTAATTTAAGTGAATTATTCATTTAATTATATTTTGTATTATTTCATTATTTATTTTAATTATTCATTTCATTATTATTATGTTTTAATTATTACATTATTTATTATTAATGATTATTTTAATTATGTTTTTCATAATTTAATTATTGTCATTATTATTTTCATTTTTTTTTTATCATTATTATTATTCATTTCATTATTATTATTATTATGTTTTAATTATTTCATTTATTTTAATTATTCATTTCATTATTTATGATTTAATTTATTATTATTATTATTATTATCATGTTTTAATTATTTAATTATTTATTTAAATTATTCATTTCATTATTTTTGTATTATTTGATTATTTATTTTAATGATTAATTTCATTATTTTTGTATTTCATTATTTATTTTAATTATTAATTTAATTATTATTTTTAATTTAATTATTGATTTTAATTATTAATTTCATTATTTTTGTATTATTATTTCATTATGTATTTGAATTATTCATTTATTTTTAATTATTGAATTATTGATTTTAATTATTGATTTAATTATTTTTGTATTATTTCATTATTTATTTTAATTATTAATTTCATTATAATTTTTATTTTTTATTTTTATTAATTTCATTATATTTGTATTATTATTTCATTATGTATTATACTATTAATTTCTTTTAAATTATTGAATTATTGATTTTAATTATTCATTTAATTATTTTTGTATTAATTCATTATTTTAATTATTAATTTCATTATTATTATTATTTTTATTATTATTATTAATTTCATTATTATTATTTTTATATTTTTTATTTATTAATTTCATTATATTTGTATGACTGTTTAATTGTTTATTTGTATTACGTCTGTCTGTGTTTATTTTAGAGGCTCTGATTGATGATGGTTTCTAGCCAGAAGCATAAATGTGCTCTTGGTGTATTTGAAGTTATAACAAATATTCTCTAGATAAACCATTAAATGCTGTATATTTTAGAGATTTAATTAAACAGCACATAAAGAAGTCTCTTTAAAATATGCCACATTATCTTCTTTAGCAGCAGCGGTCATAAACTCTCTCTCTCTGTGCGATGCTCTCGTATAAAGCTGTTATTTAAGAGTCAGTAATTAGATGGAAAGCGCTCTATATCACATTAATTGCATCCAGTGAGGCTTTATACTCGAGTCTTTGATGAAACATGTCTCCTGTATTAGTTCACTCAGTTTGCTTTAGTGCTCGTCTGACGTGATCGGATTATTTACACATCGCTCCTGGAGCATATTTCTGCTGAAACATTAGAATATTGTTTTAGAATGTTCAGAGATGATTCAAACGTTACAATGTAGCAAGATTTCACATAAACAAGAAAACATGTTTTTACTGTGAACACTCAGAAATAATGTCTTCATAACTTTATGGAAATTATTTTTGTCATCTGGGGTCACTTTAAGAGCCGTATTCAGCTACAAAATATCTGTTTCATATTCAAAACATTATTCTATTGTCTTAGAAAACACGTCTGATCTTGATTATGATCTTAAGAGATTACTGATACTGATTATTTATGTTTAAATGTCCAAGAACTGATTTAAACGTATCGTTTTTGTTCAATTCAATCTATTTAACACAAAAAACATTCAATTCTTTGTATTTTATTAAAATAAAATGTATTGTTTTAGTTAAATTCAATCTATTTAACACAAAAAACATTCAATTCTTTGTATTGTATTAACAGCACTAATATTGACAATAGGCAAAATAATATCAAGTCCCGTACGATAAGGATAATTTCAAAGCAGCTTAAAACAGAAAAAATATAAACAGAAAAATGCCTGTTAATGATGTGAAGTTCATCAGTCATAATTCAGATCTGTTCAAGTTTTGTTTTCATCTGATTGTGTCAGAAATATTTCACATATGAAGTATTTAAAGCCCAAGTAAACAAGCCAAAGTCTATTGTCATTGGATGTTATTAAACGGAGAGCATAAGTTCATGTCCATAGAGTTTGCATAAATGTTTTCAAACTATAATTGTATAATCCATAAATGTTGCTTCATGAGGTTAAAGACTGCTAGTTCACTGGAATAATGTGTGCAATTCTTGAAACGCCCACTAATATGATCAAAAATTAAAGAATGATTAAATATTGGAACTTATATTGGTTTGTTGGTGAAACTCCTTGATTATTGATAGAAGAAAGCAATAACAGTGTTTTTATGACAGCTGTATTATGTGCTTTAGAAACACAATCTCCAGTGCATTATTGATTTGATAAGTTGTCAATATGATCAAATACCTAATAATCGGTGCAGAGACGCCGCTCCGTCCTTATCAAGGTTAACAGAGCAATCAAATCAATCTCATGAACGGATGTGATTTACTGTACTCTAGAGTAGAGTCGAGTACAGTCAGGCTTTATATTAGTCTAATATCACTTCAGCTTCAGTTTTGAAATCAATACAGATTTAATATTATTTATATCTGTTTTATTTCATTTTTACATGTTTGTTGGATTTAAGTGTATATTAATATATTTTTAAATGTAATATTATTTATATTTTATTTTTTAATTGCATTTGTACATGGTTTTCAGATTTAAGTGTATATATAATATTAATGTTTTTTTATATTTATATGATTTATTTAATTTTGACATGGTTTAAAGGCATATGAAACAGCTTTAACTTATGCTATCAAAAAAAAAAATCTATATATTTTATTTTTAAATCTTTGTGTTACGTTGTGCTATATATATTATATATATATATATTATACCATTAATTTAAACCAATTATATTTATATCTGGTTTCCTTTTATAATAATTTTTATTGCGCTTAACAATTTCTAGCTATTATAATAGAACAACACAAAAATATATCTATTTATTTGCTACTATGTTTTATATTATTAATAATAGTCACTTTCACAGGCCGTTATCAAATTCAGATTGAATTAACTAAGAGATCATTAATGATGTCTCTGATGTCCGGTGGATAACGATGTTTACTCTGTAATCAGTCCCATTCATCTGGACTCTGTCTCTCCTCTGTTCAAGATGTGAGTGATTTAGCTATTTTTATTAAAAAATATATTATGAAATATTATATTTCATACAAAACTTCAAATAACTGGCTCTATTTTTCTGGTTTGTGCACACACACAGTGATGGAGTATAATGGAACTGAATTATATGTTTATATGCACACATTATGCCCTCCATAATGCTATAATGTCCATATAAATTGACATTTGTGATCATATTTTCAGAAGCTCTGGCTAACCAATCACATTAGAGCAGTTAGCAGAAGCTCCGCCCACTAATCTAATCTAGTGATGATGAAGCTCAACACATCATCTACAGTCTTACGCACGAATCGATCACATATAGATTTGTTTGTTATATTTTATATATTAAGTAATTTTCCTCCAACAAAAGCCTCTCATGACTTGAAAGTAAAACGCTCACTGCTTCCTCCCCAACATTCATACATTCAGACATTGTTTCTCCATCACAAACATAACTTCCTCAGAAACACCCAGAGGTCCTCTGTGTGTCTCACACTGCACTGTTAAACCCCTGAAGTAACGAAAGAAGGGCGTTTGTGTAATTAAACAGGCGAGCAGATCCAGTCTCATTACCCATCTGGTTACTGACGCACATGTATCCAGGAAAGATGGAGTTTATGCACTGCTTAACAGAGATTTTAATGAGTAGTCCTGTCTAATGCCAAATCATTTCCAGTGCGGTGCACAGAGGACAGAGACGAGCTGGAGAATGATTCATTTCACCGAATCATCAGAATTATTCTCTTCATACTGATCATGATACACAACATCACATGATCCGCACAACCTCTTAGACTGATGTTATTCTGAGTCAATGTTCTGAACAGTAGATGGATGGATGGATGGATAGATGCTAGAGTTTGACTGTGACGCTGTATTATTGATGACAGAATAATGAAGAGCGTCAGTGATGTTTCTGGCGTCTGTGCGGTGGGTAAATGTCACGATACGACACTTCAGACTTCATCCTGAAGATGTGTGTTCACATCAGATTACAGGCCTGACCTTTGACCCTACGGTCACTATAGACCTCACAACGGTTGGGGACCAGGTCATCGAGAAGAGTGAGCTCTATCTGTCTGGTTTTGATTACACTCGAAACAATGTCCACCTATTTCACCATAAAAACTTACATTGAGTTGAAAGTCATTTTAACTTGATTTTTAAGCTGGTTAATAATTTAAGTTGTAACTTGTAAAACAAAAAGTTGAAATTGCTTAACTTATTTTGATTAGTTGATGTAAAACACAATTTGCAAGGACTTAATAATCATATATATTTTTTACAGTGTATGTTTAAACTGAATTAAAACCATTTAATGAAACCAATGAAAACTGCAATGATTTTTATATTTTCTCCCTTAACAACTGTTGTTTGTTTATTTATATATTGCCAAATTTGAATATTAATATAATCTAACTGAAATAAAATGCTCAAACGTTTAATGAAAATAATGACACCTGCAATGACCCCCCCCCCCCCCATATCGTTTGTTTATTTCTTTTTAATCAATTTGAATATTTAAAGGGATCATCAGAACCCGATTTAACACAAGTTGATATGATTCTTTAGGATCTTAATGAAAAGTCTATAACATACTTTGGTTATAATTTCTCAATGTAGTATAAAAACACCTTCGTTACCCTGTTAAAATCAGCTCTGTTTTCAGCACGCTGATCGAGTCCATGTTTCTTTAAATGCTAATGAGCTCTGCTGACTCCGCCCCTCTCTTCCGTGGAGTGACGAGCAGACCATAGATATGTATAGATCCCTATTCGACCGCTCCAGATACGTTGACGCGTCAGCCATCTCGCATTCACCATAATAATAACTGAATATTCAAATATATACAAACGTTGCTGTTGTATCCGCACACAGTCAATGCGCTCAAAGACTCACAGACCGTTCCAAAAATGATGGATGGCTTACGTATCACGGCCCATAGAAACAGTCCATAATGAGGCATCTAGGTATATATCTATGGAGCATACTAAACTTCAGCTGCGAAACTGGCTAACTAGCACATTATTAGGAAAGGTGATTTGCACAGATTCATAAAAACCCTTATACAAACAAATTAAGCTCGGATGAGCTTTATTTGTCACATACACAATTATACAGAGTATAATGAGGAGTGAAATGTGTTCTCTGCATTTAACCCATCCAAGTGCACACACTTGGAGCAGTGGGCAGCCGACTGTGCAGTGCCCGGGGAGCAGTCGTGGACTTCCTGCCGGAGCCGGGATTCGAACCCACAACCTCGGGTTACCGAAGGGTTTCAAGTCCAACGCTCTATCCATTAGGCCAACGACTGCCCATACTTATACTCACTTCTTCTGTAGATGAAGCTGGATCACGAATGATTCAGGTGAACATAGATGTATTTATGTAGATCGGGGAACATAGCATTCACTTCAAAGCGAAAATAACGTTAATCCTCTGCGTCTTCAGCGGCTCAGATGTCGGGAATAACGGACGACTGATATATTCATTATTACATCCAACAACTAAACACCTCAATCACTCAATCTAAGACATCTTGTCTTCCCTGCACCGGAGACAGACAGCTCTCAGCTCACTCAGGGGGCGGGGCTAAGGTAAGAAGGCCCTGTCAATCAACTATCGTGGGCGGGGCCTGTACAGAACTACATCATTCTGACAGGAATCTCTTGATTTGAGAAAGATGATTTTTTTTAAACACTGGGTGGATTTCTATCGTTATAGGATGGATGTGTACACACTTCAACACACATTTATGTTCAAACAACTTGTAAAATAAAGTTTCATCCGATGACCCCTTTAAATAATCTGAGTTAAAAGATTAAGAAATATAATGAAAACTGCCATGATATCTATTTTTCCCATCATTTATTTATTTGTTTAGAATGTATTCAAATAATCTAACAGAATAAAAATGATCAAAACGGGCAGCTTGTCATAATTAATATACAGCATAAACAGAAATGCAGTTTTTGGGTCTGTATGGAGGTCGGTTGAGAGAAATATTATGGACTTGCACACTTTCTTCTGCATCGGGAAGACTCGAGGTTCAGATCTTCTGCACAGGTGAGCACTTTTGCTGCAGAAAAATTCATTTCACATCCATTTCTGTTTGTTTTGGTCACGCTGGAAACGTCTGCTGGAATCATAAATGCCATAAGCCCCATCACAGACCAAATATCTGCTTAAGTTATGAGTTTTATTGCGAAGGGTTGGCATAGCGACCAGCTGCTCCTTCAGACGGATGTGGGAGGAATGAGATGGAGAAGCTCATAAGATATGAATTTAATTGCTTTGGGTTGTCATGGCAGGACAGTCAGATCGGACGGGTTCCTCGTGATTTCATGCATATGTTTTATATGAGAGGTGGTTATGAGGGTTACGGTGGCTTAAAGTTCACCTCAACACATTGTGATCTGCTTAATGAATTTTTCAGAAGAGCAGAAAAATAAAAAGAAGGTACGACTTTATGCCCCATCATCATCATCACACTCTTTAAGTCTCTTGTTTCGGGTTATAATGCTGTGCTGTTTGTAATACTGGCTGCTGATTGGCTGTTCAGGCGCCAGTCAAAGCTCAGGCCCCGCCCCCTCATGATTAATGCATGAAGTTACTGTTTACAAACAAACGCTGCCGGGATCCTGGAAACAAAAACATGCAAAAACATAAATGATTTGTTAAAAGATAACTGTCTTTCTACTTCAATATAATGTGTTTCTTGCGTTTTCTTTGTAATTATTAGTGTAATTTACTAGCATCTGAAATTGTGGTATTGAAAGTGTTCATTTTTCATCGCTCTCAGATGTAGAAGTTCATCTTTAGCGTTCAGAAATGCCTTTATCTCACTCGGCACATGACAACTCAGCAGTTTTTCCACATTATGCTTCCTGTTGTATGAATAAAATATAGCAAGAAGTGTAAGTGAACCATAAAGAAGCATTAAGATCATTTATATTCATCTTCAGTCACTTGGCCTGCAGCGGGAAACAATGTTCCCTCTAATTTATTCTCTTGCCGAGCAAAACTTTTCTCTATTGGGGGACATCTGGGTCAAACATTCGTTATACCAGACCTGTACAGCGCGCACACAAAAGTGTGAAACTTTTAACATTAATGTGCTATTTCTATTTGATTTGACCCTTGATTTGAACTAAATGATGCACATTTTAGGTTACCCGAGAATTTTCTTTCACAGTATAATACACTGCAGTCCAAAAGTTTGAGATTAAAGTTTTTTAAAGAAGTTTATTATGCTCATCAATGCTGTATCTATTTGAAATATTATTACAATTTAAAACAAATGTTTTCTATTTTAATACATTTTAAAATATAATTTATTCCTGTGATCAAATCTGTATTTTCAGCATCATTACCTCTGTCTTCAGTGTCACATGATCTTCAGAAATCATAATAATATGCTGATTTATATCATTCATTATTATTAGGGGTGGGCATAGATTATTTTTTTTAATCTAGATTAATTTTGGAATTAATCTAGATTAATCTAGATTAAAATGGCTCATTTGAATTCTGCCGAAGGCATTCAGAATATGTGTGCTACCCAAATAATGGCTAAAAGTAAGTCTTTGAGAACGGGTTTCTCAAGCCAGGTGGCGCATTAGACCAGGGGCTCATCTCCTGTTTCCAAAATGCATCACAAACTGCTTGAGAAAGCTGTTCTACTATGATAATTGGTGATGAAAATAAACTATGTTCAATAAGATGTACTTGTGTTTACTAACTGTTTATTCAGTTAAACATGAATTTTGAACTGTAGGGATACACAAGAGGTCGTGATGAACTGTTTACAGTTTCCATTGGGAAGCTTCTTAAAATTTTCCCTGAAGCAAACCCGGCGGCTTCATAGCTGCATCCATGTTAGCACGTCACGTCTGATGTGGTAATTTCACAGTAACGTTAGGCATACACACAGGTTCGAAGCAGAGGGTGACACGGGAGTGAATTCTCAAGTTCACGAGACCTAAAGCGCATCCTGTTTGCTTAAAAGCGCAACGTTTCGTTGTTATTCTGAGTGCACACAAATAAACGTAGAGTCTTTACAGATTCGAAAGATGTATTAGGCTACTTTTATCTGTATGACCAAAAATGACGGAGATTTTAAGAGCAAGTGAGCGCACCGGAGCCTGTCCTGCAGCAAACGCGCTTCCACACAAACACTTCAATAGCGCACATTTCTCTAGGTTAACATCATATTGAGCGGCCATGTAAAGTTGCTACTACATACATCTTTCAGATGAAAAGCCATATTTGAGGTTGATGAATGATAGGTGAGCGTTTGGATGTCCTGCCCGATTGTATTACCACACAGACCAGCCGTTAACAATCTGTCCATCACGGACTGCGAGCCTCTAGTTCGAAGACTCGTTCTCGCCCCCTACAGTGCAATTCGGCTAGGTATACATCCGCGCTAAAATATCAGGGTGAAAGTCATCATAGCTTGCGTAGTATAGACCCAGCTCCCAACCCAACTTTGAGAATAGATTAACGGCGATATTTTTTTTATCGCCGATAAGAGTCTCACGTTAACGCAGCACGTTAACGCCGATAACGGCCCACCACTAATTATTATGCAATCGACATCAAACAGGCAAAGAAACTAAATCAAATTTTATAAAAATAAAAACAAAATAGAAACTGAAGAAAAACTAGATCAAATTAAATTAGAACAAAATTAGATCAAATGAAAATAAATTAGACAAAGAAACAAAATAAAATGACATAAAAACAATATATATATATATATAAATTGAAGAAAAATAAAATGAGACGAAATAAAAAATAATACAGACAAAACAAAGTTAAGTAAAATAAAAACACAAGAGAAAGAAAATCAAAGATGCCATGCGGTGATGTTGTGTTTCTTCCCTGTGTGTGCTGAGGATGTGAAGTTTACTGCTCAGCAGGAAGTGCAGGGGACTTTTAAGGAAGTACCTGAGAACAGCCATCTTGAGTGAATAGAGTTAATCCAGCCAAACATTGAATGCTTCATGATACTCTACAGATTATGCAGGAATATACTGATGTCTGATGGGTTTACAGTCATTTGTGTGGATTCATCTTGGAGGAGTCGAGTACAAACGCAGGAATGGTGAGTCAAATACTTGATGTTTTCTGTTGCTCTCTCTCTCTCTCTCTCTCTCTCTCTCTCACTCACTCACTCACTCACTCACTCACTCTCTCTGTCTCTCTTCTCTCTCTCTCTCTCTCTTCTCTCTCTCTTCTCTCTCTACTCCTTCATCTCCTCCTCACTCCTCTCTCTCTCTCTCTCTCTCTCTCTCTCTTCTGTCTCTCTCTCTCTCTCTCTCTCTCTCTCTCTCTCTCTCTCTCTCTCTTGTTTTTATTTGTGAAGGATCTTTAGTTGAATGCATATGCTTTATAAAATGCATAAATGTAGTTGAAGTTTTGAAGATCACATTAATAGTTTTGCTCCAGTGATATTTTAATATCATTGATGCTCACATTTTGAGTAAATATTTCTATTTTTCTATTTTGATTTTATTTTCAGTTAAAGTTTTAGGAATTTTGTTGTGCTTGTCAATTTTATTGTTATTTTTAAATATGTCTATAATTCTAGTTATTTTAGTATTTAAATTAAACGAAAATGAGGAATCTGTCCATTGCAATAGCTGAAATAAAATGTTTGATGGTCTTTTTATATATAATTTTATTGAAGTTAATATTTATTTTATTTGAAGTAATGTTTTTTAACAATAATAACCCTGTTTTGTATATAAGAAGTGAAGGGACCTGATTGTGATGTTCACGTGTTTTTGTAGAGCAGCAATAATAATACGAATATCTGAATTATTTACTTGGTTTATTTTTCTTTTGAATATATCACTTGTAAGAGCAGTAATGTTCTACTTGAGTTTGTCTGTGTTCAGACCCTGTTGGGATGCGTTTGTTTTCACTGTGATCCTCTGACAGATGAGATCAGACGCTGAGCTCTCATTTTCTTCCTGAAACAGGAAGTGCAGGAAATCAGGCATCACTCACTTCCTGCACAGACTCACAATCACATCACATGCAGATCTGAGCTCATGCCACTGATAACATCTCGTGCTGTTGAACTAATTCAAGTTAATCAGAGGATGTGGCTGCATGTGACAAACGGCCCGAGTGGCTTTAGTTCATTTAGAACTCCTCCGCATTTTCTAATTAGCAATTAGCGAACGGGACTCTGTGTGAATTATGTGTGACAGCTCATTAGCGGCACTTCATTACTGTTTGCATGGACTGTGATTCATATTTCTGAAACTGAAGCCTGTGAATCAGAGTGAACACACTTAGACGTGTTTACTGAGTCAAGATCACTGTTACTGATGCTGAGACACTGAGAAATCATTTTTATTTACTGGAGAAGCAAGGTGTCATAAGATAAAAATACTTTTACTCTCTTATAATATTATACTATAATCTACTCCATTCTACTGTTCAACTAGCATATACCCTTCTACTCTATTCAGCTCTAATATACTATTTTTTTCTATATTCTACTCTATACTCTATTCTATATTCTACTCTGTTCTACCCTTTTATACTCCAATCTGCTCTGTTCCTCTCTCTTACATACCTTCCTATTTATCTCTAATACACTCTATATTTTCTGCTCTGCTATTTTCCATTCTGCTTTATTCTTCACTTGTATACCTTTCTACTCTATTCAACTCAATTATAATATACTCCATTCTACTGTATTCTTCTCTTTTCTGCTCTTTTACACTCCCTTCAACTCTAATATACTCCATTCTAATAAATTATAATGTGTTCTACACGTTTATGCTCCATTCTACTTTTTTCTTTCTGTTCTTTCTCTTGTATACTCTTCTATATTCAACTCTAATATACTAAATTATACTCAGTTCTACCCTAGTGTTCTACACTATTTTACCATTTTATACTCCATTCTACTCTGTTTTTATTATTTTATGTTCTTCTCTTTCATGTTACATTCTACTTTGTTCATCTCCAATATACTCCATTCTACTAAATTCTATACTTTTGATCCTACGTGTATTCATCTCTGTTCTTTTCTTTTATACTCCATTCTACTCTTTCATGCAACTCTAGTATATTCCACATTACTGTATTCTATTCTCTTCTACATTTTTACTCCATACAACTGTATTTGATTCTAATGTGCTCCATTCTACTCTATTCAGTTCAAATATAATACATAAATTCTACAGTTCTAAACTTTTATACTCCAATCTACTTTATTCTTCTGTTCTTCTCTTTTATACTCTATTCAACTCTAATGTACTCTAATTTATTTTTATACTCCTCTGTTCTATTCTTTCATGCTAAGATATACTCCATTTTAATATATTCCACTCGTATTTTTTACCCTGTATAATCCATACTTCTCCATTCAACTCTAATATACTCCATTCTACTTTATTCTTCTGTTCTCCTCTTTTATACTCCATTCTACTCCCTTCAACTTTTAATATACTCCAATCTACTAAATTCTACTCTTTTCTACACTTTAATGCTCCATTCTTCTTTTTCCTCTCTGTTCTTTCTCTTGTATATTATATATTCAACTCTAATATACTCAATTATACTCTGTTCTACACTAGTGTTATACACTATTTTACCATTTTATACTCCATTTTTACTACTCTGTTTTTATTATTTTATGTTCTTCTCTTTCATGCTACATTCTACTTTGTTCAACTCTACTATACTCAATCCTACTCTGTTCTACACTTGTGTCATACACAATTTTACAATTTTATACTCCATTCTACTGTTTTTATTATTTTATGTTCTTCTCTTTCATGCTACATTCTACTTTGTTCAACTCTAATATACTCCATTCTACTAAATTCTACACTTTTGATCCTAAGTGTATTAATCTCTGTCCTTCTCTTTTATACTCCATTCTACTCTTTCATGCAACTCTAGTATATTCCTTATTACTGTATTCTACTCTCTTCTACATTTTTATTCTCCATTCTTCTATATTCAATTCTAATGCGCTCCATTCTTCTCGATTCAGTTCTAATATAATACATAAATTCTACAGTTCTACACTATTATACTCCAATCTACTTTATTATTCTGTTCTTCTCTATTATACACTATTCAACTCTAATGTACTCTAATTTATTTTTATACTCCTCTGTTCTATTCTTTCATGCTAAGATATACTCCATTTTAATATATTCCACTCGTATTTTTTACCCTGTATACTCCATACTTCTCCATTCAACTCTAATATACTCCATTCTACTTTATTCTTCTGTTCTCCTCTTTTATACTCCATTCTACCCCCTTCAACTTTTAATATACTCCAATCTACTAAATTCTACTCTTTTTTTTACACTTTAATGCTCCATTCTTCTTTTTCCTCTCTGTTCTTTCTCTTGTATATTATATATTCAACTCTAATATACTCAATTATACTCTGTTCTACACTAGTGTTATACACTATTTTACCATTTTATACTCAATTTCTACTACTCTGTTTTTATTATTTTATGTTCTTCTCTTTCATGCTACATTCTACTTTGTTCAACTCTAATATACTCAATCCTACTCTGTTCTACACTAGTGTTATACACAATTTTACAATTTTATACTCCATTCTACTGTTTTTATTATTATATGTTCTTCTCTTTCATGCTACATTCTACTTTGTTCAACTCTAATATACTCCATTCTACTAAATTCTACACTTTTGATCCTAAGTGTATTAATCTCTGTCCTTCTCTTTTATACTCCATTCTACTCTTTTATGCAACTCTAGTATATTCCTTATTACTGTATTCTACTCTCTTCTACATTTTTATTCTCCATTCTTCTATATTCAATTCTAATGCGCTCCATTCTTCTCGATTCAGTTCTAATATAATACATAAATTCTACAGTTCTACACTATTATACTCCAATCTACTTTATTATTCTGTTCTTCTCTATTATACTCTATTCAACTCTAATGTACTCTAATTTATTTTTATACTCCTCTGTTCTATTCTTTCATGCTAAGATATACTCCATTTTAATATATTCCACTCGTCTTTTTTACCCTGTATACTCCACTCTCAACTCTAATATTCTCCATCCTACTCTAGTCATCTCTAATATTCTCCATTTTATTCTGATTTAAGTATGTTGAGGTGTTTGTACTAGAAAACAAGAATACAGAGTAATCATATTTGCAGTGTAACTTCATTGTGAAAATCTTGCTTTGTTCTGAAAGATTGTGCTGATATAATTAAGTCTTTATTACAAAACACTATTTCCTTCAGACTGTAAGGCATTATTAATATAAATGATCGTTAAAAGTCCTATTGAATAAAATATATTATGACTGATGATGCGAGGCGGGCTGTCTTCATATCCAGCTATTCGTTTAGTGTAATGGTGTGTTATGACGTCTTTATGGTTTATTAAATCATGCAGTAATCAACATCTCAGCAGGTTTTCAGGTCAGTAGTTTTATAGTTGATCTGATCTAATTATGATGAGACTCAGTGAGGTTCTTGTTGAACAGCAGCTGGAAATGACAGATATTCATCTGGCTCAGTGTGAGCGTGTCATATTGATTCCCGAGCTGATAAGTCTGAGGGAGGAACAACACGCTCGGCTCTGGTCTTATCGTGGACAGTATCTGGTATCTGGAGCTGATGAACGGCTCTGGCCTCGTGTCGTGGAGATAAACACACAGCTGTTCTTGGGCTGCTGAAGAGCTCCTGCAGCAGAATGGATTAGGTATCGATCTTAACAATCCTGAGATTGAGTTATTATATATCCCAGTGTAATTACATCAGGATGATGGAAGCAGCCACACATGCTGGAGATTGTGATTCCCAGCGGAGCGCATCTTTAAAAATTCAAGAAAAGAGCTAGTGAGAGTTCAGGTTTAATCACAGGTGTGTTAAAGGACTGCACTCGATGTGATGCTTTAAATAGAAGAACCATGTTTGGTTCCCAAATGATGACCCGTTCTTTTTTTCTTCATTTTAAATGAAAGAATAAAGAACCTTGGAAAAGATCCCATTGATGTTAAAGGTTCTTCATGGAGCCATCATTGCTGATTAAAGTAACGAACCTTCACTCTCGTGTCATTCAAACCTGTGTGAATTACTCCAACACAGATCTGAACCACACATTCAAACTTACCACATTAGAATTGGTCACATGACACACCGATTTATGGCCTTATTGAAGGCCACAGGCCTAACTCCAGGGTTAGGCTAAAATTAGCCTAATGTTATTGTAGTCTATTAACATGCACATCATAGCCCCGTATTTTAGGCAAGCACATATAGCACTGAATAAAAATAAAACAAGGTCGTTGTGACTTTTTATCTTATAATTCTTACTCTTTCTCACAATTGCGAGTTTATATCTCTGACTTTTAATATTCTGACCATCCAGTATGCGTTCCCTAACCCCCCCGCATTTGGAAGATGGTTGATTAAGTGGTTTCATCACACACACTTGGATTCCCCATCTACTTGTCTTTTTATAAGGAGCCATTCATTTACTTTATTTGCTTTATTTTTCTTTGTCATATTTTTGCACCAGGGCCACAGTACATTACATATCATGCATGCACCTTTCTCTACATCACTGATTTCACTGACGGTAACAACACTATTAGTTTGTTTTCCTATTTTGTAAATAAATCTTATGTTCGATATCCGCGTGTGCCCCTTTCTTTGTTGCGGGCTTTTAGGAGCCATAGGTCGTAACAATATGAACTCACAATTGCGTTCAAGTCCTATTCTGAGGTGAAATAGTCTAT
>CM049837.1:1079076-1111576 GCA_027422435.1 Schizopygopsis pylzovi | reverse complement strand
TATAATGTGTAAACCTGATAAGAGTTTAATACATGGGTAAAAGTTATTTCTCATCGCATGAAAAATGCCTTGCAAGAGCAGCCGTGCAGGCGGGGCTCCGCCCCATACCGACACTCTGATTGGACCAGCCACCTTTAGGGATGTCCAAAAAAAAACGGACTGTTAAAAACGACGCGCGAGTGACGCGCCCTCTCTCTTCTTCTGGCGCTCTGACTCTCTTGAACATGGCTTGAACATCTCTGAAGCTACGCTTCCCGTTTTCGCGGCTACGCCCTACAACGCGCGCCGGCCCGCTGGACTCTCACAACGAAACCAACCAAAGAAGTCCAAGACCGTGCCAAAGCCGTAACGGAGCCACGAATTCAACGATTGCGGAGGAGAGCTTTCCCGGTGACGTCACGCAGCCGTCTCAAGTCTCCACACGAGAGCAACCGAAGGAGCCCGAGCTGAACACGTGACGCCCGAAACAAAGAACTCACGCGGGAAAACGAACCAACTTCGAGCCTGCTTTAAACCCATCCAAGCAAGTACAAACTGAATTCCTAATCCTGACTGAACTGGTTAAAATTTTGATCTGAATGCAGTAACGAAACATACGTATTCGTTCGTGATCTTTTGGCTGGTTGGTTAAGTTATGAAATAGTAAAGAATGTCATTCTTTAAACCTTAACCTCAAAACTCTCTATGTGTGTGTATGTCTATGCTTTATTAGGTAATCCATTTATGTTAGAATAGCAATATCACGAATAAACCTTTTCCATTTTATAAACAAGTGTCTCTGGAATGTGATTTTAAGTATTTTTATCCTTATTTGCCCTAAAGATAACGCAACCTAGCTCAAAACTAGAAATTATTAATCTCGTGTATCGTTACCTGGGGCCACGGGGAATGTAAGCGAGATCTTAATTGAGATTAACAGAATGTACTTTTAGTGATTGCTGGACAAGCACTTAATAAGGTGTAAACTGTAAAGAAATATTAATAGGGCTTAATCGAGCATATTAAATATTTAATAACTAATTCCCGGAGCTGAAACAATAGCTCTATATTAAACTGTAATTTATTACATAAATGGTGGAGGAAAAAAAGCGGGCAATTAAAGACTAAAATCTGAAAATCAAACCAGAGACAACATACATATTTCTCACTTTTATCCGGAAGAATTGAGTAAATATAGAGAAACAAACGGTTATTTGTGGTATTGCATCCTTGTTTGTGAAACACAGTGAGTTTGAATGAAAGAGAGTGTAACTGTTAACTCGAGTTCGAGAAGAAATTAAACTGCAGTAAATAATTAATAAAAGTCGCTCTAAAGCGTATGAGAGGTGAACGAGCGTGTCCCTTGTTGCCCCTCTCTTAAGGCCTTCGTGGTAATGCTTTTGTTAGTGCGTGTTCCACTGCAAACCCAGCCACGTGACTCCCGGCTGGAGGATATTAAAGTCGCTATTTAAGTAATCCTCAGCCAATTTTTGATTTCACGAGTGAATTCAAACGCACGGCGCTCAAAGGAGTGGCCAGTCGTTTTTGAGAAAGGGAGAAATTTTGCAAATCGATTCGATTGTTTGTTTTTTTATGTGTGCGGTCTAAACAGACAGATATTCGCATGATAGCCCGCCGAGGCTTTGATAATTTATAAGTAACCCGTAGATAAATGTATCTCGTCCTAAATGAGTGAGATTATATGTGCTATAGAAAATTCAAGTCTGAACCAGGCTCGTTGACTCTGAAGCGTGAAGCACATTTTCCTTCTGCCTACAGGCACTGAGTCGCCATAGCGACCAGTTTAACCACGTGGAGACTTAGCCACGTGTAAATAGCATTAGCGCTAAGCTAACAAAGAAACTGTAGCATTGTAGCTTTAGCCATGCTGGTAGCATTACGGCTAGCGATTAGCACATAGCATTTAAAGCTTGAATGCAGTGTGTTTGTGGAAATGTGGTTCACAGCTAACACTAATTCCCTTTCTCTCTCTAGTCTCTCATTTAAAAGACTAACACGTTTTAAGTTGGCTGTGTTAATGTTTCCCAATCATCAGTGTTAACAATTTCACAGGTTGGCTTAATATAACAGCTGATTAAAGTCTTCTTACCTTTTGTGGGACCAGCTTAATAACTGGTGGGTTATTAGAAGATAATTCAGTATTACTTTGATAACATAGTGAGGTTGATTTAGTTCAATTATAAGGGCTTTTTATGATTTCATAACACATCAATGGATGAGCGCTATTGTTAGGAATTTTTAATTGTTAATTGAATGTCACAATTGATTACAAATTAATTTTGAATTAATTTCATTTAATAAAATTTTCAATTCCTGCTTCCAACAACAGCATCCATTTACGAACCATAAACGCTCTTATAATTTGACCACTACAATAAAACCCTACGTTATCAAGAGGGCCAGAAATTTTTAATTTCATTTACAAGTAGGATACCGATTGATTATTGTTTTTATTTTTGTTGATGTTAATGAGAGGAATGCTTAAGTTTGGAAATTATTTTAATTACTATTATGGGAATCCAAAACTAGTGATTTAGAAGCTGTAAATTAATTTAATAATTAATTATGAATTCGAAAATTCTAATTACATTTAATAATTAATTACACTTCCTGTTTACATTTTGCAACAATATTGGTTTGTCAACTCAATTGCAGATTGCATTTGTAAATTCTAATCCTAAGTGAATCCTATTAATTTTAATCATAACATCATAAATTTTAATTAGAAACCAAATTCTAATTTTTAATTCTAATTCCAAACTTAAATACAAGTCTGGCTCTATCTGTAGGCCACACTTCATTTCCTTAGGTGATCTGATTAACTCAAGTAAAATTAATAATAATTTAATTAAAATAATTTTATTAAATTAAAATTAGTCCTCTTTACTTAGGCCTGAGAGTAGATAGTGCTCCCCCTAGCGTTGCGTTGGAGAAGTGACAGGGACACCATACAGTCAAAGTCATTTCTCACCAATCTGGAGCATAAAACGTAACCTTAGCATAGCGACTCAACAGCACCACCTTGTGCCAACGTATTAGTTTTAAATCTTGGGAATAAATCTTAAATTCTCTTTTCTTTTCTCCCTGTTACTAACTTCTAATTTGACTTGTTTGCTTAAAGCTGACCAGGGGAAGATCACGAATAGAGCGAAATGTCACAATTGAACAGATATGTATGAAACTTGAGAACCACATTCAAACTGTTTATCATTTACCCTCTATTGTGAAATCCTACCCCTCCCAGTTAAAGCAGGTGCAATGAGAAGATAGACATCGGCAACATTTTTAAACACGCGCGAAACACGCTGACCAGCGTTGCGGTGTAAAATCCTGCCATTAAGGGACAAGCACTGTCATTGCTGTTATTTTCCTCCATCAAGGAGAAAATCGAAATAGCAATAACAGTCTTATTACAAAAAGAGAAAACTCGCCTACAATCCTCTGATTAGAAGCGTCCTTCTAAATCAGACTTAACAAAGCGAAGAGAGAATCTGCTATTAAAAGAGAGATCGGTCTAGTGTTATTGTCCCTGTGTACTCAGTCTGTTAGTGTGCTTTTCTTTCTGTTTCCCAACAGTGCTGCCTCTACGTGGGCGCAATTTCTACGCAGAAGCTGCAAATTACACGCACCCCACCACAGAGGACCACAGAAACAGAATCACACTCAACACTAGCATACACTACACTGTGCACATTCACACCCCTGTTGTTTTGTTTGTGTTTTTGTTTTGCTTTGTTTCCCATCCAAGGTCTGTGTCAGTTCGGTCCAAGATCCCATCACCGCCAGAACATGTATCACCAGCCAGAACATGTCGGTCACTGGGAAGGACTGGAAATGTGGCTAAGTGCTACAACAAACAGCATCCTCCCTAAAGCTGCTGAAGCACTCCAACATCAGACACAGGACCAACTAGATGACAACATCACAAGCATCATGAGACAAGACCCAAGTCAAAACTACAATCACAAAGAATTAGCCAAGATCACCTCAAGCTTAAGTCACACACTCATCGCCACCCTCAAACTGAGCGACAAGTACGCCGCACAACGCCAGCAGGAGCTGACAAGCGCACAACGACGCATAGAGCAGCTGGAACGTGAAGCTCAGGTACGACGGGAAGGGACCGATGAGGTGGAGCAGGGCGCCGATGGGGAGATCAACAGGCTAAAAGAAACTCTAGAAGCTACCAGACACGAAATGCAGCAACTCAAAGAGGACCTCGCTGATCGTGCAGACAAGCTACAGTATGCAGAGAAGCTACTAGAGAAGGCAAAGACTGACTTCAGGGACAAAAACAGCAGAATCAAGGCCCTCGAAGCTCATTTGGCTGAATCAAGAAACGAGATCAGCCGCCTAACACAACAGCTCGACTACGTCACAGAGGAGTCTGAAAGTTTCCAAGAGGAACTCAAGCACGCTTACGAACTACGCCGTGAGCCGTCAAGGACAGGACGTGCACCAGCCGCACCCCTGCCAAGCAGGACCAAGTCACCTGTGCCTGGACTGACACGTGAACATAAGACAGAGGGGGTGATGTTAAAACAGTCACCAGCGCCGTCTGAAGAACTTTATATCACGACAGAACCAGAAGAATCTGCTGCAGCCAGCCGCAGATCGTCGCACAGCTTGGACCTAAAAGACCTTGACAAGCTCGCCCGAAACGTTAGCAAATTCAACCCCAGCGTGCCAAACAGCCAAACGGTCCAGGCGTATCTGCAAGATATTGATTTCCATCTGGAAATGCGACCTAACGTTACGGACAAAGATAAACTCTATTTACTCCGAACGACATCCAGCCCTGAAGTACGCAGCTTCCTGGACCGGCAGCCTGTTAACACAAAGACTGATTACCAACGGCTGCGAAAAGCCCTTATTAAAGAGTTCGCCGACCCTGAGTCCGATCAAGGCTTAGTGGCTGCCCTGGAGACGAGACAAGGACGTCACGACACTCCTCAAGCTTACTATAGTCGACTCAGACAAGCATATTTTGGAACTCGCAATGATTCTGACATGGAAGATGAACTGAACTTTAAAACTCTCTTCCTCAGGAATCTTCATCCTGGCATAAGCCACCATCTTGGCGTTCTCGCATGTCCACGAACGATGAACACTCAGCAGTTGCGAGACTTGGTGCAAAAGGCCTACTACAAACAGAAGATGGCCTCAGAAAAGAGCGCCAAAAACCCCAGCAGTTCTTGATTTCAACACGCAACACCATGAACTGGCTCTAGAGGGCACCCAACGCCAAGACAGCGCTAAGCCACCACACAAAGAATGGAATGCACCCCCGTCCAACAGAGAACGAGACTCACACGCTGACACTCGACCTGAACAGAGGTATGACCGATGGGATGAACCGCGTGGACGTCAACGCTCACCTGGACGACACTGGGAGAAGTGGTCTCATGAGAATCAGTGGGAAAAGGAAGACGAACCAGAGTCAGCCTGACTAGCTGTCAGACGGAACGGCAGTGACAAGCTGAACAAATCAGCCCCAGAAAACAGCACCGCTTCACCTTGCTCTCAGAGAACAGTAAACACCCTAACTTCAGATGGACATGAAACCCCACCTGAAAACCCAGCAACAGAGTTAAACACTAACTCAACACCCAATACTCCAAGTCACAGCAGCGTCCAACAAACACCTGCTGATGAAACTCCAAGTTCCTGAAAGTGCTGTCTCAGTCACCTGCCATTCCTCCGGAGAACACCAGATCAGGTCTGACATCCTAAACGTTTCCTCCCAAACTCCAGCCCCTCAAATGACCAAAACGATGCCCTCACCACAGCAGGTGCATCACATGAAGAGTCCTGGACCTTTCATGCCCTCCCCCCAACCCTACAGTGGCAGCAGTAACCCGCCGCCAGCACGCCACTGGCGAGCACACCCCTGCCCTCCTGCATTACCATACCACCTCAGTTCGCTGCTGACGATCTCCTCACCCTCACATGCGGATTCGTCACTACGAACCTTGACAGCTCACATGTCAAACCGATTTGAACATTCTATTTCCTATACGGACCTGAACACCTCCTCCGAGCTCCACGAGCTCCACTCTGTCGACTACATGCTGCATCTGCAAGACGGTGTCCACACGTATGTCCCTGAGCCACTCACTGCGCAACAGCTCGTAGTACCTCACGGCCAGAGGGGGAGTACGCCGACACACGCACACGATGCACCATGATGGGTTGCCAGTGCCAACCGGCAAATCCAAACCACCGACAGGAAAAGGGGGAAGATCCGACCCACTGACACAGACCGACAACCATATGCACCACACAAGCATAAGTATTGTCATTTTAGGAAAACATATAGCAACCATGCTTAGACACAACCCATATTCTCTCCTCCGCAGCACTGCTAGGACCAATCTAGTAGAGAGGAGTTACTCTCAATTTTTTTTTATTATTATATAATTTTTTTTTTTTTTTTTAATAATAATTTTTTCTTTTTAATTTTTTTTTTAGTTTTAAAAATTTTTTTTTTTGTTTTTAATTTACTTTATCGGTTGGTTTCTTTATCGCGTGTCTCACCTTGTGTTTCCTTTCCTCTCTTTCACTTTGAACCCCTTAACCAAACCTTGAATCCAGGTCCTGAAATTGAGATCGACTTCCGTCAGTAAAGTCGTTGTAATTCGCTGTGAGAACCGCTGTCGACCGATCGAGGCCACCCGCCAAAATCATGAACGACATGATACACGATGTAAGTTACTTGATTGACAACGTAGCCATGAATAGGATTCTGTGCTACACGATACCTCTTAGCCTTGTTCAAACGTTGTAACTTCGGCCACTGCGGGCCCCGCTAGTCTCATCCTAACCCATCTCGCCCCTTTCCCGGTAGCGCTATTCCCATATACGCAAACCCGGAAACAGGTGACTTAGTTGTCTTTTCAGTTTGCCCATTATCGACGTTAATAATGTTTACCGGCTCAAAGACGTTGTGAATGTGGGATTACGGCAAGGGAAAACCTATGTCAAAATCCACACTCCTAAAAGTCGCTGCGTATTACGAGAACAACGAACGGTTGTATCTGGCCCCAAACTTAAAGATGGGCACGCTCACTTAGGACATTCACTCCCCCTACCCGAGTAAACTCTGCATACGCGATAATACCAAGGGCATCTGCGGTTTAGAATCCATTAAACCCGACACTAGCTGCCCCGCCGAAGCAACACCACGTTCTCAAGTTGAGGTAACGCAAGCCGAAATCATCAGAAATCGATGGCTGGTCAACACCCCAGCACGAACAGCCACCCTCACATGCGATTAACACGACACCACTACGCGCATTAATTTGCCCAACCAAACGTTATGGATCACTGCCCCGAAGGGCGCGATCCTCCATATTGACGAGTTAGCATTGTATCACCTCACCGACGATGAATGTCAGGTTGAAAACGAAATCTCCTATTGAATTGACACCGGCTGACAGCGCTAGAAGCTATCGCTCGCCTTCCGCCCGCCGGCGCGCCAATTATTCGGTCCTGGTCTGCCGCTGACACGGCGCTTTGTATCTCTACTATCGTAGGATATGTTATGAATTTGACACTGGCCTTCCTCCTACACAAGCGAGTGAACGTCGTCCAAGAGTCTCTCAACAAATGCACGTCAGGCGTCCCTCGCCTTTTTCGACGTGGTAATCCCGACCGAGAAACCGAACCCGAGAATTTGAACAACCTGACTGAGATCATGCCTATACCGCCTCGTCGAGCCCCTGACAATTAAAACAGTCAAAAATGACCCAATTGTCAATAATGATAAACAATGCATCCCTATGTCTTCTCAAGTTTCTAACCTGTTCCTTCCCAAATTACCCTGCACCAGGCTTTAGTCAGTGATAGGAATGATGTTTGTGTCTTGTATGTGCCTGTTCTTCCTGCCTCTTGTTCCAGGGCCTTGACGAGGTTCCATCAGGGAACATCACCAAGCCCGAGGGGGATATGTAACGTATATCGGCAGGAATTCAACTGTCTACACGTCAGCTAAAGAATCAGCGTCTCTCTAAAACCCCTCCCCCCTTTGCATCAGCGCAAAAGCGCGCGATTTCGTCCGGTCACAGAACAAAGAGAAATGGCCACTAGAAGATTTCCAAGAGACACATTCATTTCATGATGATAATTCATCTACACAAGGAACATGTGGATATTAATTGTGGTACTCTTTCTCTCATATGCTTGTGGAATATGAATTATTTGGGAAAACGTGGGCTGATTTCTAATCATACTTTAAGCTGGAATGTTTAGGTGGTGTTTAGACTTTTATGAATGGTTGCAAAATTATATGAATCAATAAGATAACGAATGTGATATTATAATGTGTAAACCTGATAAGAGTTTAATACATGGGTAAAAGTTATTTCTCATCGCATGAAAAATGCCTTGCAAGAGCAGCCGTGCAGGCGGGGCTCCGCCCCATACCGACACTCTGATTGGACCAGCCACCTTTAGGGATGTCCAAAAAAAAACGGACTGTTAAAAACGACGCGCGAGTGACGCGCCCTCTCTCTTCTTCTGGCGCTCTGACTCTCTTGAACATGGCTTGAACATCTCTGAAGCTACGCTTCCCGTTTTCGCGGCTACGCCCTACAACGCGCGCCGGCCCGCTGGACTCTCACAACGAAACCAACCAAAGAAGTCCAAGACCGTGCCAAAGCCGTAACGGAGCCACGAATTCAACGATTGCGGAGGAGAGCTTTCCCGGTGACGTCACGCAGCCGTCTCAAGTCTCCACACGAGAGCAACCGAAGGAGCCCGAGCTGAACACGTGACGCCCGAAACAAAGAACTCACGCGGGAAAACGAACCAACTTCGAGCCTGCTTTAAACCCATCCAAGCAAGTACAAACTGAATTCCTAATCCTGACTGAACTGGTTAAAATTTTGATCTGAATGCAGTAACGAAACATACGTATTCGTTCGTGATCTTTTGGCTGGTTGGTTAAGTTATGAAATAGTAAAGAATGTCATTCTTTAAACCTTAACCTCAAAACTCTCTATGTGTGTGTATGTCTATGCTTTATTAGGTAATCCATTTATGTTAGAATAGCAATATCACGAATAAACCTTTTCCATTTTATAAACAAGTGTCTCTGGAATGTGATTTTAAGTATTTTTATCCTTATTTGCCCTAAAGATAACGCAACCTAGCTCAAAACTAGAAATTATTAATCTCGTGTATCGTTACCTGGGGCCACGGGGAATGTAAGCGAGATCTTAATTGAGATTAACAGAATGTACTTTTAGTGATTGCTGGACAAGCACTTAATAAGGTGTAAACTGTAAAGAAATATTAATAGGGCTTAATCGAGCATATTAAATATTTAATAACTAATTCCCGGAGCTGAAACAATAGCTCTATATTAAACTGTAATTTATTACATAGTGAACGAGATAATCATCCGCCTCACAGGTGTGTCATATCAAGATGCTGATTAGACAGCGTGATTATTGCACAGGTGTGGTCTCACATTGTGGTTACACATTTGGTCTCAAAGCATGCACTTTGTGATATATTCTAGCAAGTGCAAGAAAAAGTTGTGATATAAAAAGTTGCCATTTTTTAGTCTGTGTCAGAAACAAAAAGCCATAATTATGAGATATAAACTCAGAATTGCAAGGAAAACAATTATTTGTATTTAGCATTTCATCTGGGGGGAAAAGTCTGAATTATAAGAAAATCATTATTTTGCAGTGTTTTCTGATGCCAGCAGTGTTGTGCACTCATTTGCATAAATACAGCAGCAAAGGCAACAGTAAGAAAACATTTATATGACATTCTCTTCCTTTGCATTTTGAGAGATTAGACTTTTGCTTTTGTAAATGCAATAATTGTTAGAAAGATGTATTTTGAATCTCATTTATTTGTGCAGTTCATTTACATTTACATTTATGAATTTACGTTGAACAGTTCAACTTCACTATAAAGTGTTTGCTAATACATTCATGCAACTCTCTAAAGGAGGAACATTCAGCCGCTTCTGCGCAGACCGTGGATAAGTGACCAGGAATGAAATATTGTGCATGCAGAGCTTTATCAAAGTAGAGTTTTGCATACAACATATCTGCATGTGGCTGGTGCTTTTATCCAAAGTGAATTGATATAGGCCTTGCTTTTATATTCTGTTAGTGTCTTCACTGCCAGAGCTGAACCCATGACTTTGCATTTGCAAATTTCACACTTCATGATGCATCGCATCATTTAGTGAAGAAATATATTAGTTGTCAGTAAAAGTAATATTTACACCCGCTCATTTTTAAAGCTGTGCATTTTGAAAATGTAAATTACAATAATTTCCTGAATGTTGCTTTGAATGGCTAAACTCTTACTGTTACTACAAAATTAATTGTAATATGTATTGTACACAGTGTATAGTATGCAAATGAGCCTCATGAGATACTGTATCCCATAATGCAATGCATTTAACTTTATCATCTGGTTACGGTATGATGAATAAACAGAGGTGATATTAATGTGATTTTTCTTTATTGGCTTTTTAAATCAGACTGCAAACAGTCAAGGGTCATTCCCCATTATACAAATTCTGAAGTTTGATGAAATGAAGCAGGCCAAAATATTAAATGACATGCATGTAAATTAACTGAGCAACCCACTATTGTGTAGAAGAGATTCAGAGCCAAATTGTAAGGGGGTAAACATGTCAGCATCATGTTATTTTCACCCAGAGATTGGTAGGTCTGTTAGTAAAATCTATCTTTGTTGATCTATCTAATACCATTTTTGTTTTATTATATGTCAACGGGGACGGTTTAAAAAAAATAAAAATAGCACATTTCACAGCCTTTTCTCAAAAGTTTGCATTTTGTGACTCAAGAAGTATTAAAGAAATCTTAATATCCTTTTAGAATATGGTTTTTAACAAATATTTATTTTGGTATCTTAATTTTTAAGATCCCAAAATGTTCATTCCCGGAGATATGGCCATCTCAATGTAGCTCAATGGGTGAATTTCCGAATAAATAGCTGAAAACGAAATGTGGGTCACTTTGCATTCATCTGCTACTTATTGCATTTAAAGAGGAATGTCTTAAGAACAAATATTGTTGAAGCTATAAATCTATATTTTTTTCATTCTATCAAAATAAATGCATAAAAAGCACCACGGAGTTATGCCAAAAACACTCTTTTTTCTAAGTTTGCATACATGTAACCTAAGCGGTATTAAATATATCTTAATATGCTTTTAGATGCTGGTTCTTAACAAAGTTTTCATTTAGTATTTTCATTCTCAAGGCTCAATACGGTTCAGTCCCATAGATACATGGATCTCAACGCGGCTCCAAATGCAAATTGTTGAATTATTTCCCCGATTTGAAATGGTTGAAAACCAAACGTGTCTCTGCAGCACAAAAGCAGTCATAAGCAGCACAGCTATATTTAGTCAACAATACATTGTATGAGTCAAAATGATACATTTTTATTATATGACAAAAATCATTAGGATATTAAGATCATGTTCCATGAAGATATTTAGTAAATTTCTATTATTTTTATTATTAATATGCATTGCTAAGAACTTAATTTAAACAACTTTAAAGATGATTTTCTCAATATTTAGATTTTTTTGCACCCTCAGATTCCAGATTTACAAATATTGTCCGATCATAACAAACCATACATCAATGGAAATAT
The DNA here is from genome assembly GCA_027422435.1 of Schizopygopsis pylzovi. NCBI lineage: Eukaryota > Metazoa > Chordata > Actinopteri > Cypriniformes > Cyprinidae > Schizopygopsis > Schizopygopsis pylzovi. Next base: position 1,099,921 of record CM049837.1, on the reverse strand, counting down.
TATTTATTCAGCTTTCAGATGATGCATAAATCTCAATTTTAAAAAAAATTGACCGTGTTTTGTGGTCACATTCGTGAGTCACTTTGCATACAGCTGATGCTTATGTTTCATTGCATGAATGCTTATTGATTTAATCTGATTACTAGACTATTAGTATGTGGTGTACTGAACACAGTCAGTGCACATGAAAAGATAGTGCACATGCGTATGAATCCTGATGTGTTTGTCACTATTAACAGGATCGGATCTGACTGAGCGTGTGCTTTATGAATGTGTCTGTACTCTTGTGTTGTGTACGGCCGACAGCAGATGCGGTTTGGGTCGCTCGAGGGCCGTTTGCTCCATGATGGATGGCAGATTCTTTCTCTTTCTTTTGTCAGTGTGCGTTACACAAATGATCCCAGTGCATGTTTCTGCCACGAGTCACAGCCGTGCTGTTTAATCCAGCTAATAGCTCTCATCTGAGCAGCGTTTACATGCTTGCGTTTGCCCCGAGAGAATCAGAAACATTAGATTAGAGATACTGAATTTGAGGTTTTCATTAGTTGTCAGTTATAATCATCAAAATTAAAAGAAATAAATACTTGAAATATATCAGTATGTGTGGAATGAATGTATACATTATACAAGCTTCACTTTTTGAATGGAATTAGTGAAATAAATCAACATTTTGATGATATTATAATTATATGACCAGCACCTGTGTATATATATATATGCTTTGTTCAGCATTATTTTTCTACTTTATTAGGAATAAAAATGCAGATGCTTTTGTGAGACTCACTCGGTATAATGTATAAAATACAACTGAATGAGAAAATATGCAGTTATATGCTTTTATAATTAATTGCAAGATGAATGAAACACATTAAAAATCACCCTGGATTCTGGTCTTGTTTGAGAGGTTTTAAAGAGGCACGTGGTTTTATATCAGTGTGTGCATGTTGTAGAGATACAGGTCTTTGTTCAGCCTCCGTGCTGTTAAACTGAACCGAATCTGCTCATGAATTCATAACTGACTCTTCAGAAGCGCGTTTGATGAAGTGCCTGCACTTAAGAGCTTCTCAACCTTCATGAAGGTCCTCAGACATGATGTGTGGCCGGCGCTGACCTCTGTGAGTGCTGTGGATATGAACACTCAGAGCCACTCAAACACCACAGTCATTACTGGGAGCGCCGGAGGAACCCCAATCTCACGCCACAATTAAAGGCACAGTTCACCAAAAATGGACATGTGCTGAAAGTGTGATCGCATGCAGGTCATCCGAGATTTGTTTCTTCATCAGATTTGGAGAAATGTGTCTCAGCAATGGAAGTGAATGGGTGCCGTCAGAATGAGAGTCTTATAAAAACATCACAATAATCCACTGTCCATTAGCTAACATCTGGAGAAGACAAAAGATTAAACAAATCCAGCATTAAGACATTTTATAACTTTAAACCGTTGCTGCTGTCAAAAATAACCATAAAGTCCATTAAAGTGTATAATCCATAATAACTCTTCCTCAAGTGATGAAGTGCATCTGCTGTTGTCTCACGTATTTGTTTGGAGCTGTTTTGATCGGTGCATATTTCTCTCCTGATTCAGATCAGAACACTTTTTCACTGCAGGAAGAGTTATTATGGATTATGGACTTATATTTGAGTTAAAAACGTCTTAATGCTGGATTAGTCTCAGTTTTTGTCTTCTCCAGATGTTAACTGATGGACTGGAGTGCTGTGGATTATTGTGATGTTTTTATCAGACTCTCGTTCTGACGGCACCCATTCACTTCCATTGCTGAGACACTGATGCAATGCTACATTTCTCCAGATCTGATGAAGAAACAAACTCATCCTTATCTTGGATGAATTTAAGGTAAACACATATTTTTGGGTTAACTAATCCTGAAATGAGCGTGTGAGCTTGAAACAAGAACACATATCTGTCAATGGGATTAGAAGGAAAAACTGCTTTATTTGTCTGACCCCATTGGCAGATACTTGTTCTTGTTTTAAACATAAACTCACTTGATTTTGATAATTGTTTTTAGAAAACAATTATAATAACTCATGTCGTTTTGCTTGTCCAGTATGCTGATTTAAGAGTTTTTAGATATCTGTGCAGGAAAACACGACAGACATACTTCGGAATAAAAATGTTTGTAGTGTAAATATCTGATTAGTGAAAGTGCATGAAGTTGAAGAAGTGTTTTGATGTGTTGGCGTATAGATATTGATATGGTAATAAGAAGATGTGGCGTCAGCAGGACTGTTTCTCTGATGATCTCAAATGCATGGCGTGTGATGGATGAAGCTCCTGATCGATCTGATCGTCTCCACACGGACTCATTTAACTTTGCTTTTAGTCATTGGCTCAGTCCATCATCTTCATGGAAGATACTCTGACATTTAGAGGCTGTTTCTATTGTCCGGTGTTGCGGCTTGAATTAACTGACCCCAAACAATCCATCGACACGCAATAAACTCCTGGAAAGGTTCCTGCGAGAGATTGATGTGAATCCAATACTGATGCATTGCTCTCTGGCACCACTTCAGATGTTAAATGAGCTAAGTTTGCAATTAAGAGCAGATTACCTCCAGGCCATGAGAGACGCACACTGAGGGCCGAGGTCTCTCGCTCGTTCTCTCTCTCTCTCTCTCTCTCTCTCTCTCTCTCTCTCCTTCTCTCTCTCTCTCTCTCTCTCTCTCTTCCTCTCTCTCTCTCTCTCCTCTCTCTCTCTCTCTCCTCTCTCTCTCTCTCTCTCTCTCTCTCTCTCTCCCCTCTCTCTCTCTCTCTCTCTCTCTCTCTCTCTCTCTCTCTCTCTCTCTCTCTCTCTCTCTCTCTCTCTCTTCCCCTCTCTCTCTCTCTCTCTCTCTCTCTCTCTCTCTCTCTCTCTCTCTCTCTCTCTCTCTCTCTCTCTCTCTCTCTCTCTTCCTCTCTCTCTCTCTCTCTCTCTCTCTCTTCCCCTCTCTCTCTCTCTCTCTCTCTCTCTCTCTCTCTCTCTCTCTCTCTCTCTCTCTCTCTCTCTCTCTCTCTCTCTCTCTCTCTCTCTCTCGTCTCCGCTGATATTCAGGGTGCAATGCGAGGAAAGGTCTGCGCTCTTTATTAATGTTGCATGTGGCATTTCAGGCGTTTATGTCTCTTTCTCATGTCTCCTTGAGGGTCGGACTTAAATATCTACCAGCGAACGTTCTCTCAAAGTTATGACCAAACATTCCAGCATTAACATTAATAGAGCTTTGTTCTGTCATTGTGCTGTCAAACGATTAATCACATCCAAAATAAAAGTTTTTGTTTACATAATATATGTGTGTGTATTTATTTATTATGTATATATAAAGACACACGCATACAGCATATATTTTTTTTATATTTCCATGTATTTGCATGTCTATATTTATATTCATATAAATTATATCATATATAAATATATTTAATATATAAACATAACATATTTTTCTTAAATATATACTGCATTTGTGTGTATTTGTATTTTGTGAGTGAGTGTGTGTGTGTGAATGTATTTGTTTGTTTGTGTGTGTGTCCGAAAACCAGTCAGTATCTGGTGTGACCACCATTTGCCTAAAGCAGTGCAACATCTCCTTCACATAGAGTTGATCAGGTTGTTGATTGTGGGCTGTATAATGTTGGTCCACTCCTCTTCAATGGTTGTGTGAAGTTGCTGGATATTGGCAGGAACTGGAACACGCTGTCGTATACACCGATCCAGAGCATCCCAAACATGCTCAATGGGTGACATGTCCGGTGAGTGTGCTGGCCATGTAAGAACTGGGATGTATTCAGCTTCCAGGAATTGTGTACAGATCCTTGCAACACGGGGCCGTGCATTATCATGCTGCAACATGAGGTGATGATCGTGGATGAATGGCACAACAATGGGCCTCAGAATCTCGTCACGGTATCTCTGTGCATTCAAAATGCCATCAATAATATAAACCTGTGTTCGTTATCCATAACATACGCCTGCCCATACCACAACCCCACCACCACCATGGGCCACTCGATCCACAACATTGACATCAGCAAACCGCTCACCCACACGACGCCGTACACGCTGTCTGCCATCTGCCCTGTACAGTGAAAACCAGGATTCATCCGTGAAGAGAACACCTCTTCAAAGTGCCAGACGCCATTGAATGTGAGTATTTGCCCACTCAAGTCAGTTACGATGACGAACTGCAGTCAGGTCAAGACCCCGATGAGGATGACGAGCAGCAGATGAGCTTCCCTGAGACGGTTTCTGACAGTTTGTGCAGAAATTATTTGGTTATGTAAACCGATTGTTGCAGCAGCTGTCCGGGTGGCTGGTCTCAGACAATCTTCGTTGTGAAGATGAAGGTGAAGATGCTGGATGTGGAGGTCCTGGGCTGGTGTGGTTACACGTGGTCTGCGGTTGTGAGGCCGGTTGGATGTACTGCCAAATTCACTGAAACGCCTTTGGAGACGGCTTATATTCAATTCACGGGCAACAGCTCTGGTGGACATTGCTGTAGTCAGCATGCCAATTGCACGCTCCCTCAAAGTTTGTGACATCTGTGGCATTGTGCTGTGTGAGAAAACTGCACATTTTAGAGTGGCCTTTTATTAAAGCACACCTGTGCAATAATCACGCTGTCTAATCAGCATCTTGATATGCCACACCTGTGAGGTGGATGGATTATCTTGGCATAGGAGAAGTGCTCACTAACACAGATTTAGACAGATTTGTGAACAATATTTGAGAGAAATAGGCCTTTTGTATACATAGAAAAAGTCTTAGATCTTTGAGTTCAGCTCATGAAAAATGGGGGCAAAAAAAAGTGTTGCGTTTATAATTTTGTTCAGTACATTTACCTACCTACCATTTTACACCATATCAGCATCAAAGGCAATATTCATGACAAACTCAAAGATTAAAAATAGTAATTTGAGTAATTGTATCCAATAATTTAACCATATAATTGTTTTTACAAGCAAACAAAATAAAAATAGATATAATAAATAAAAATTATGGACAATGTTTTAATTATATTTTTGATTTAAAGAAATTCTGTTTTCCCAGAATAAAATGTTAAAAAATGTCCAAGCGTGTAATTTATGAATGAAAATGTTATCTAATATTATTTAAAGCGGGATCATTTAAGCATAAACTCATTTAATTTTGATCAATCAAAGCTGGATGAATGTGTAAATGTGCATTAAAGCTGAAGTGTGTGGAGTTACTGTATGTTGCTGCAATTTGTTCTAAGAAAAAACAAGAAGTTATGAAGTACGCTAAACAGTCAGGTTTTAGGAGTGACCATTCAACTGAGACTCACTGGTCGGTCTTTCAGGGTGGCCTGGGGAAGGGAAGTATCCAAAGCACATAAATTGGTCACTGGGGTTCCCCAGGGCTCGGTTCTTGGACCCCTCCTCTTCTCCACATACACTACATCACTGGCTCCCATCATACAGGTACATGGCTTCTCTTAACATTTCTACGCTGATGACACACAGCTCTATCTCTCATTTCGACCAGATGATCCAACGGTAGCTGCACGGATCTCAGGGCCTGCGATATCTGGCATGGATGAAAGAACATCATCTACAGCTCAACCTGTCAAAGACTGAGCTTCTGGTCTTCCCTGCCACTCCAACTCTACAGCATGACTTCACGATTCAGTTATGTTCATCAACAATTACCCCATCAGCTTCTGTCAGAAATCTTGGTGTAATCTTTGATGACCAGCTGACCTTCAAAGAGCACATTGCAAAGACTGCTCGATCTTGCAGGTTTGCACTGCACAACATAAGAAAGATCAGGCCCTTTCTGACAGAGCATGCTGCACAACTTCTTGTCCAGGCCCTTGTCATTTCTAGGCTGGACTACTGCAATGCTCTTCTGGCTGGACTTCCATCAAACACAATCAAACCTCTACAAATGATTCAGAATGCAGCGGCACGACTGGTCTTCAACGAGCCCAAAAGAGCCCATGTTACACCTCTCTTTGTCTCCTTGCACTGGCTACCAGTTGCAGCTCGCATCAAGTTCAAGACACTGATGCTTGCATATAGAACAACCACAAGCTCAGCACAAACCTACTTCCACTCACTATTACGAATCTGCATCCCCTTCAGAAGCCCCTCCTACTTCCACTCTCTATTACGAATCTACATCCCCTCCAGAAGCCCCGCCTACTTCCACTCACTATTACGAATCTACAACCCCTCCAGAAGCCCCGCCTACTTCCACTCACTATTACGAATCTACATCCCCTCCAGAAGCCCCGCCTACTTCCACTCACTATTACAAAATCTACACCCCTCCAGAAGCCCCGCCTACTTCCGCTCACTATTACGAATCTACATCCCCTCCAGAAGCCCCGCCTACTTCCACTCACTATTACGAATCTACATCCCCTCCAGAAGCCACGTCTACTTCCACTCACTATTACGAATCTACATCCCCTCCAGAAGCCCTGCCTACTTCCACTCACTATTACGAATCTACATCCCCTCCAGAAGCCCCGCCTACTTCCACTCACTATTACGAATCTACATCTACTCCAGAAGCCCCGCCTACTTCCACTCACTATTACGAATCTACATCCCCTCCAGAAGCCCCGCCTACTTCCACTCACTATTACGAATCTACATCCCCTCCAGAAGCCCCGCCTACTTCCACTCACTATTACAAATCTACATCCCTTCCAGAAGCTCCACCTACTTCCACTCACTATTACGAATCTGCATCCCCTACAGAAGCCCCTCCTACTTCCACTCACTATTACGAATCTACATCCCCTCCAGAAGCCCCGCCTACTTCCACTCATTATTACGAATCTACATCCCCTCCAGAAGCCCCGCCTACTTCCACTCACTATTACGAATCTACATCCCCTCCAGAAGCCCCGCCTACTTCCACTCACTATTACAAATCTACATCCCCTCCAGAAGCCCCGCCTACTTCCACTCACTATTACGAATCTACATCCCCTACAGAAGCCCCGCCTACTTCCACTCACTATTACGAATCTACATCCCCTCCAGAAGTCTGAGATCTGCTAGTGAGCGTCGCCTCGTGGTACCATCACAGAGAGGCTCAAAATCACTCTCCAGAATATTCTCGGTCACCGTTCCTGGCTGCTGGAATGATCTTCCCACCCCCATCCGGAACACTTTATCCCTGTCAACCTTCAAGCAACAATTAAAAACTCATCTCTTTCAACACTACTTGACTTTACATCTCTTTATCTTTCTCTCCTTCCCTTGCTAGTGCTTATTTGAACAATGCCTGAGACTTGGTGTTACGAGCACTTGCTCTGTCTGTTTGCTTCTTCAAGATTAATCTCTTTATGTATTCCCCAATTGTAAGTCACTTTGGATAAAAGCGTCTGCAAAATGACTAAATGTAAATGTAAGTTATAATGAATTTAGCAAGCAAACGTTGTGCTGTCTGACTGCAAGAGAACAATGTGAAATCACACAGACACAAACACACTCATCAGACGGGCTCGAGTGCGTCCCGTCGTCTGCATGCCACTGATTCCCTGCCAATTAACACAGAGACGAGGGAACGATGATTCCTGAGTGAGTCTGCAGAGTCACACAGCTCTCCATCAATCATATTAAACTCTAATGAATCTCTGAGATACACCACCATCACCAGAGACGCTCTCAGAGACGACTGCTATTATGTGCTTCAGCTCACACTCTCAACATGATCTCACACACACACACACACACACACACACACACACACACACACACACACACACACACACACACACACACGCTGATGGCTGGAGTGTGATGGGCTGATAGTAATTGATTGATGACGGGGCCGGTAGCTGATGACAGGTTAGTTGTGTGGCCCTTAGACCTGCTAGTTCAGTTCTTACATGTGTGAAATAACCAATTACATCTCTGAACCATCACAGGGAATGGCCAATGAACACTGTGTGTGTGTGTGTGTGTGTGTGTGTGTGTGTGTGTGTTGTGTGTGTGTGATGTGTGTGTGTGTGTGTGTGTGTGTGTGTGTGTGTGTGTGTGTGTGTGTGTGTGTGTGTGTGTGTGTGTGTGGGAGAGAGAGAGAGAGAGAGAGAGTGTGAATGTGTGTGTGTGTGTGTGTGTGTGTGTGTGTGTGTGTGTGTGTGTGTGTGTGTGTGTGTGTGTGTGTGTGTGTGTGAGAGAGAGAGAGAGAGAGAGAGTGTGAGTGTGTGTGTGTGTGTGTGTGTGTGTGTGTGTGTGTGAGAGAGAGAGAGAGTGAGTCTGTGTCTGTACTTGTCCGTGCGTGTGTGCGTGTGTGTGTGTGTGTCTGTGTGTGTTTGTTTGTCTGTGTGTGTGTGTGTGTGTGTGTGTGTGTGTGTGAGAGAGAGAGAGAGAGAGAGAGAGAGTGTGAGTGTGTGTGTGTGTGTGTGTGTGTGTGAGGGAGAGAGAGAGAGTGAGTCTGTGTCTGTACTTGTCCGTGCGTGTGTGTGTGTGTGTGTCTGTGTGTGTTTGTTTGTCTGTGTGTGTGTGTTTGTGAAAAGCTGCTTATGAAAGCTGACTCAGGTTAAATATTCAACCCCACAATTGAATGTGTATTTTAAAAAGTACAAATGGCCAAAATTTATAAGGAATTTATTGTAATATATTTTTGTGATAATGTTTATTCTTTAATATTATTTATATAATAAATCCAATTGTAAGTCACTTTGGATAAAAGCCTCTGCAAAATTAATAAATGTAAAAGTTTAATGTAAATGTCAATCCAAAAACCCCAAATGTATATATATTTAAAAAAATACACAAAAAAATAAATACATTAAATATTTTAAAATTCTTTGTTTTTATATTGCATTTGTATTAGTAGTTTTTATATTAAATAAATATTTTTGCATATATCATAACTTAAAATACTCAAATGTATGTCTATTTAAAAAATACACAAATGTAAAATCAGCTAAATAAAAATGAAAACAGCAAGAACTGAATATAAATTACAAAGATTTGTATTACATTTCTAATGTTGTTTTTAAAATACTTGTAATATATATAAATTAATTTGACTAAATTAATTTATATTCTTTTTGTCTGTTTCCCCAAAGTGCATTTAGTAATATATCAAGAAATATGTTTAAACAAAAGCTTTTTACAGAAAGTTTAACAATATTATGCTCATAAAATAAAATGCTATCTAGGCTCATATGATAGTCATTTCTGAAATCAACAATTCTAAATGTTTGTGTATACGAGCACATGGTGGTCTTTATGACATTAATCTGTATATAAAGCTCTGCTGTAGAAACTGGTTTTTGGAGGGGGTTCTGCTCCGGATTGACTCGTGTACGCTTGTTTTATCCTCATAAAGCCTGTGGTCTGAGCCTCGTTTACAGGGATACATGAATGTTAACGACTCATAGATTGTTCTGGAATCATGTTTATTCAGGATATCCGTCTTTATAAGAGACTGGGAGAAATGATCTGATAATCATATTTAATGTAGGACCGAGTCCAAATACAGATGCAGAAACCAGAAATTGATTTTATTTCCAGATCAGATCGTTCAATCCTGGGAGAATTTGAGGAGAAATTAAAGAGTTTATATTTAGATTTCTGACTTTATTTTGTTGGCAAGTAAGATTTGAGTAAAAATTATTTTTTAAATATTTTGTTCATAATATTCAGTTGGTTCCACTGATGTTTTTCTAATTTTAATTTACAATAATAATATTATGTATAAATACTATTATGTACGATAATGTTATAATGTAATTTAGTCATTATAGTAATTTTTATTATAAATATAATTAAATTGTTCAAATGGCCAAAATGTTCATTAAATATTGTATATACATATGAATATATTATTATAAAAATATTGATTTAGTTTTTTTCCATACTTAATTTGTTTTAAGGCATTTGTTTGTCTTATTTCTCCACTTTATTTAGTGTTTTCCATTTATTTGGTATTTATTTATTATTTTTGATTCCTTCTGTCGTTCATTTATTAAGTGTTTTCTTCTCCCTTCTAAACTTATTTTGCAGTCCTAATTAAGTATAATTATATGGTGAGTTTATTTTTAACATTAGCATTTTGTGAAAAGTGTATGCATTTGTCAGATTCACCAGATGCATCCTTCAGGATAAAAAAAACATTAATTACTTAGTTAATAAAAATTCAAAAATATCTAATAACTATTCTAAAATATTATAAACATAATATAGAGTAAAATAAATATCCAGTCGCGTCTGTTTATACTTTTAAATACATTATATAATACATTTATTTGTTTTATTCTCCAACCCCTTTTTTTATTTTTTTTATTTTTTTATAATAATAAAAAAATATATAATTATTATTTTTATTTTTATTTTTTGTAATTTTTATTTTTATATAGTTTTTATAGTTTTTTTATTATTAAATTTTTTGAATAAAAAAAAAAATGTATTATTATTTTATAATTTGAATTATTATTATTTTTTATAATAATAAAATATTTTTTTTTCATTAGTATTATTTGTATTAAATTTTTTGTAATTTTTTAAAAATATATTTTTATTGTTTTTAATTATTTTAATTTTTTACATTTTACACTTTTTTATTGTTATTTTATAATTTTTGTATTATTATTTTATCTTTTTATTATTACCCATCAGACTAATTTCTCTGGTTAAGAGCGACTGTGCTAATAATGGATGTTGGATATCTGAGCGTCATCGTTAGCCTGACGTTAGTTTGGTGTTCCTCCTCTTCTTTCAGAGGGCAAACCGCAGCGACGGACAGAAGCAGTGAACCCTGGGATTGAGCGTCAGAGGACAGTGATTGAGAAACGAGACGGTCAACCCCTGCCTGACCCCTCAAACTCAATTACAGCCCTGGTTTGGTTATAGATGCTCAACCTGTGTAACGAGAAACCACATCTACATGCATTCTTCTAGAAACACAAAGCAATGACGTTCAAGTCATTCAGAGCTCAATCTGAACAACACAAGATGACACGTGTTCAGATGTTGAATGAAGGGATTCTTTACAGGCAAGTAGATATATATATACACACACACACACACACACACTGTTGCTCAAAAGTTTGGGATCAGTACGATTTTTTATGTTGTTATTGAAGTCTCTTCTGCTCATCAAGGCTGTATTTATTCGATCAAAAATACAGAAAAACTGTAATATTGGGAAATCGTATTGCAATTTATAATATCGGTTTCATATTTTAATGTACTTTAAACTGTAATTTATTTCTGTGATGCGCAGCTGTATTTTCAGCATCATTACTCCAGTCTTCAGTGTCACATGATCTTCACAAATCATAATAATATGCTGATTTATTATGAGTGTTATTTTTTGGAAACTGTGATATTTTTTATTTGATTCTTTGATGAATACAAAGTTAAAAAGAGAAGCATTTGTTCAAAATAGAAACCTTTTCTAACAATATAATATTTACTATGACATTTATTAATTTAATGCATCCCTCCTGAATAAAAGCATTAATTTCTTTAATAAAAAAATAAATAATTTTGTTTATCTGAATAGCATTGTATATTGTAACACAATTTTTTATTTTTTTATTAATGCTGTTCTTTTAAACTTTGTATTAATCAGAGAATCCTAAAAAATATGAAGCAGCACAACAGTTTCCAACATTAATCATAAATCAGCATATTATTATGATTTCTGAAGATCATGTGACACTGAAGACTGGAGTAATGATGCTGAAAATACAGCGCTGCATCACAGAAATAAATTATATTTTAAAGTATATTCAAATTAATATACCATATTATATATAATCTTCAATACTATTTCACAAATAAAAATGTTTTAATGTATTTTTGATTAGATACAGCCTAAAAAAACGTACTGATCCCAAACTTTTGAGATTTGTAGGATTATATTCGTCCTTTTTTTAGAATAGAAAAATAGATTAAGAAAATGTGCTCACCCTGAGTTTAGAGTTTGTTTCTTCATCAGATCTGGAGAAATATAGCACCAATGGAAGTGAATGGGTGCCGTCAGAATGAGAGTCTGATAAAAGCATCACAATAATCCACAGCACTCCAGTCCATCAGTTAACATCTGGAGAAGACAAAACCTGAAACAAGTCCAGCATGAAGATGTTTTTAACTCAAATATTAATCCATAATCCATAATAACTGAATCAGGAGAGAAATCTGCACAGTCCAAAACAGCACTAAACAAATCTGTGGCTGGATTTTGATGTGAGAGACGACAGCAGATGCACTTTCTAACTGGCGTTATTATGAATTATGGATGTTGTGTAAAACATCTTTATGATGGATTTGTTTCATACAAACATGCACCTTGGCTTCACAAGATGTTCATTGGTGGTTGAACTCAAGTTGGACTTGTCACAAATCATGAAAATATGAAACGCATCAATCTTTAAAACTGTGTCTTTCTCTCATTATAATGAATGATAACATCATGAGCTCAGTGTAATTTACTCACGATCAGATGTTATTAATGGTGTTTGTCTCAAGCAGTGATTCATTAGAAAGGACCAATGATGTGGGCGGATGATGAGTGAACTAGAGCTGATTACATTCATCGAGGGTCAGAAGTGATGAAGTCGAGAGAGGAGGACGAGGATGAGCTCAGAGGAGATCAAATAGAGACCTACTTCAGCTTTAATGTAAGCGGTGTCAGGCTTAATGCCATGTTGTGTTGTGAGCACTTCATGATTGGTCTGATGTTTCTTGTTTTGAGCACAAATCAAACACAATTTTGAAAGGTTTAAATGCCTTATACAAGAAAAATATATATTTATTAAATTGATTTTGTAATAACTTTAGATGTATCTTGTTACAAATTCTCTTTAAAGTTCGTATGCTAATTATTATTCAGTTATAATTAGCTAAAAAATGATTTCTGATTTCTAAATGTATTTGTTACCGAAAGAAAGCCTAAAGTAAAGCTCCAGTAAGTCATCCAGCTCGGTCCTGTTCTCTATATAACGGACCTGACACAGATCGAGAGTTATTCTCAACATTTTATTTGACGTTTTTTTCCCACAGAATTTAACAACTTTTTTTCTTGTAACTTAATTTCAACTTATTATCTGAAAATTGTTCTCGAATTTTCATACATTTTTTCTTATAATTTAACAAAAATGTTTTCTCATAATTTAACGCCTTTGTTTCTCGTAATTTAATGAGTTTTATTTCAACTCTTTATCTTGACTTTTTTTCTCGAAACTTAAAATTTTCTCATAATTTAATGACTTTTTTGTCATAATTTAATTACTTTTTTGTCATAATTTAATGAGTTTATTTGCAACATTTTATCTAATTTTTTCTTGAAATTTAACGACTTTTTCTCTAAATTTAACAACTTTTTCTCTAAATTTAACGAGTTTATTCTCGTAATTTAACGAGTTTATTCTCAAAATTTTATCTCGACTTTTTTCTCTAAATTGAACGACTTTTTCTCTAAATTTAACAAGTTTATTCTCGTAATTTAACGAGTTTATTCTCAACATTTTATCTGGACTATTTTCTCTAAATGTAACGACTTTAATCTCGAGATGGTTTTCTTTTTTTATTATTGCTTGGCCCTAATCCTCTTCCGTTTTTGCCCCCATTTTTCATGAGCTGAACTCAAAGATCTAAGACTTTTTCTATGAACACAAAAGGCCTATTTCTCTCAAATATTGTTCACAAATCTGTCTAAATCTGTGTTAGTGAACAAGATAATCCATCCACCTCACAGGTGTGGCATATCAAGATGCTGATTAGACAGCGTGATTATTGCACAGGTGTGCCTTAATAAAAGGCCACTCTAAGATGTGCAGTTGTATCACACAGCACAATGCCACAGATGTTGCAAGTTTTGAGGGAGCGTGCAATTAGCATGCTGACTACAGGAATGTCCACCAGAGCTGTAGATGGCATCAGAAAAAAACAAATAATAATTTGGCAAACTAAATTAATGCATCTTGTTTTAAGCATTTTATATTTTAACTGGAAAACCAGTTAAAAAATATATATTTACAAGGTTTATGTATGAAATATGAAAGAAACAAGTTGATGATGGCATCATCAAAAATTAATTTTGCAATGAATTTCAGATTAATGCATGTTGTTTGAAGCATTTTTAAACTGGAAAACATAGTTAAAAAGCTCTCTGTGCAGTTTATGAACGCCTCATACTGTACCTGTGGTAAATCACTGTAATGTATGTGCTTTAATGAAACGCTAAATCAAGAGCACGAGATAATAATGTCTTTAAATATGAGCACTAGTCTCATCTGAACTGAATGCTGGGATAATATTTGAGATTCAAGATGATCCTGCATGAACTCAGAGCTGAATTCTGACGAGATAAGCTTGTGTTGAGGTGTGTGTGTGTGTGTGTGTGTGTGTGTGTGTGTGCTATAACTAGCCTCTCTTATCTGTGGCAGAAGTGTTTCTCAGTGTGATGCTGGGCTGTAAACAGACCGTGTGTGATTTCCCATCAGCCTCGTGTCCGGCTGCAGAGGTGACCTCCGTATCGCCGCCGAGCGTTATATCTGGATCTTGACACATTTTATGAGCGATTAGCTGCATTTGGCAGAGACCCCGCCGCTGTGAGCGTGACCTCTGACCCCGGCCGCTCCACACTCGCAATTAACTGACAAAACTAGCAGCACTAAATCTAGAGCAGGCCAGAAACGGCTTCCTGATCAATCTGTGTGTGTGTGTGTGTGTGTGTGTGTGTGTGTGTGTGTGTGTGTGTGTGTGTGAGTGTGTGTGAGAGAGAAAGTGTGTGTGTGTGTGTGTGTGTGTGTGTCTGTGTGTCTGTGTGTGTGTGTGTGTGTGTGTGTGTGTGTGTGTGTGTGTGTGTGTGAGAGCGAAAGTGTGTGAGAGGATGAGTGTGTGTATGTGTGTGTGCTGTAGGTCAAGTAAAAAAGACAATTTCTCCTAAAATACACATTTATTGGAGTGAAAATGATTCATTTTTATAAAAGAGGACGGGAAAAAGGAAGAGGAATAACCTCTGCTGTAATGAATTCAGAATAAATAAAGGAGTAACAAACCTAATAAAGGAGTGATCTATGAGAGGATATACAGTAAAAACTAAATGTATTTAGACTAAATTTGCCTACAGAGCAAAATGATGCTGATAAAAACTGATAAATCATCTATTAAATATTCATGAGTGAGCCTAGAACTGTGATTGGCTGCTGCTGAGACCGCTGGATGTCTATTGGCTGTCTCTGATCTTTGTTTAACGAGTGGTGAGGAAATTCAGCAATCATCATTTTTTTATGTTTTGGTGTACAGTAATTTTACACATGGCCTGTTAAGCTGGAGTTAAGCTGGTTTCGTCTGATTAGCTGTAAAGTGCACAAATCTCAAACCCGTGCAGTCGAATTAGTTTTTAATGTTTAAACTATTGTATTTGAGCAGGGCCATAATACAGTATATTCATCATGATCAGCGGCTCACAGGACGAAAACATTTGCATTCATGCATGTGGCTGATGCTTATATCCAAAGCATTCAAGCTGCACGTGTTATTAGTTCATGCATTGCTTGGGAATCGAACCCGTGACCTTGGCGTTGCACTCCAGCAATGCAGAAAGCATGAAATAAATGGGCAAGGAGGGACTTCGTGACGTTGTGCTGCAGATGTGTGTAGCGCTCTGTGAGAACGGTTTGGGTTATTTGTAGCGTTGAATCTCGTCTGCTGGTCTGTGACCGTTTCTCGGAGAGCTCTTGGACTTTAACCTCGTCTGAGATGAATTATAGTTTCTCCTGCTCTCATAAGCAAGGGCTGATGGGGGACTAAAGCAGCTCGAGGCTGCAAACCCTTTCCCCAAAAACTCGTTCATCAGTATCACTGCGTCACCGAAGAAAAGAGACCAAATGAAGGAGGACGCAAACGAATCACTTCACCAGCCAACATACAGCAGCTTCATTTATTCCTTAACCTTCAGACAGAACAATGGATTTCAGTTTTGTGTAATCTACTTTGTATTCTGCTTTAAAATGTGCACACTTTTGTCGTATGTGCTGTAACATACATGCATATTTAAACATATAATACAAAAACAGCACTTAACACAAATAATATATAATTGCGAAAGACTTGGCAAAAACAAATGGAGCAAAAAATTATATATAAATTATTTTAAAAAAATTATATAAAAATAAATCAATATATTTACATATATAAATATATAAGTAAAATAAATAAATAAGTAAATCTATTTAATATTATTATAATACAAATAATATTTTTCATTTATTTTAAATGTTAAAAAAAAAATTGAAAATGATATAATTATATATATATAATGCATGTGTGTGTATGTATGTATGTATGTATTAAGCAACATTAAGCAACTTTAATATAAATAATTACAATTATTTTAAGTAATATGTACATAATATAAAACATAAATAATGATATTTTATGGCATGATCAACTAATTCAGAATCAGATTACATAATAAATATATTTAAGCTATGACTTTGTATATTTTTGATAGATGGCCAGTAATTAACAAATTTAGTCACTTTTAGTGAAAAGGTTAATTTGTCCAGCCCCGCTCAGCATCCATATTGTAGTAGCATCGTTTGTAAATGTACTATTATTTTGTTATGGTCTGTTTCTTGAGGGTCATGACTTCCTGTTCCTTCATTTCCTGTTTCTTTCAGACATATTTTCTTATATTTTCATATTTTTTAAGTCTTATGTCTTGTAAGTGTCCTTTGACATCCGCATCATCAAACAGAGGAGTTTCCATGGCAACCAATCCCACAGAAGCTGTTTGTGAGGAAACACTCACAATATCTGATGCTCATTTCCCAGAGGACAAAACATCCAGACGCACGGTTGATTTTCATGTTTGGTGTTTTCTATGAAAGTGTGTCAATCAAAGTGAAGTTTCTTAATGTGCTCTGTGTGTATTCTGTCTGCATGGCATTAAACACACGGAGGGTCAGACGCAGCCCCAGATGACATCAGATAAATGAGTTTTTGAGGGGAATGTGTTACGTAACACTGTATTATAGATGAGCGGCTCTTATCAAAGATCACATCTGTCCTCCAGAGGAATCACAAACTGCAGCTCAACGCCTCCATGCAGAATTGAACAGCTTTGAGGAAGATCTGAGTGAAACCGAGAGGACTGTTTAATTTTTTATCAGTCAGAGTTGGACGTGAACACAATGACAGACCAGAACAGATTTCAGTGTTATCACTGGAACAAAAAAAATGGTGTAGAAACAATTTTCACTCAGAAATTGCAAGTAAATTTCACAAATAATTACAAAATGGCAAGAAACACATTGAATTAAAAGTGAAAATTAGAAAATGAAAAATGGAAATATGTTGTGTAATTTTTGTTTTTAATTTTTCAGTTTTCTTTCAAATTTAAGTAATAAGTACATGTAAAAGTAAATTTAGGTAAAAATTTAAAGTTAAAAAAAGAAATATGTTATGTAATTTAGTGGCATTTTTGACTCTCTCTGTGTGTGTGTGTGTGTGTGTGTGTGTGTGTGTGTTAAGATATATTTTTTCACATTTATTTCACTGTAATAAAAATGGCATGATCAGTAAATCATAACAAGATATGTTTTTGCATTACTTAAACATGAGTTGAATCTTGTATAAATTATTTTTAAAAGTTGAAAATTTATTTTGATGAGTTAATGTAATTTAAGTTGAAATGACTTACACAAAAAATAAAAACTTTATGCCAGTAACTTTTGCAGTGTTCAGGTAATAATTTAATTTTCTGTTATTTTTTTCCACATGGCTATAGTTTCATTTAACCCTAATAATAACCCTGCTTTGAAAACCAGATGTCCTCCTAATGGGAGCTGATCTAAATAGTCAACATGAAATCAAAACAAACCAATTTTACCTTTTCGACATCACTGGCAGCTCATCCAAGATGTTAGAATTGTTTTAAGTTAAAATTTATGATTTTATATTTTTTTAACCCGATTTCTTTTCACCATCCAATTAATTCCTCAAGTCCTGCTCACAGTTTTTCTCATTAAATATCCTGTTTCTCTAAAATGCATCAGATTCTTGAAGTGTAATGGCCTGTGAATGTTATCTCATGTTGACTTTGATCAGTATGGATGGATAAATGCCAAACAGTGAAATTAAACTCAGAGTAAACAGTCAATATCAGCTCATACGAATGCACAAACCCTTTCTGATGAATGCACAAGATTTTGTCTAGACAGATTTGAGGAAATTCACTGTCTCTCATAAATCTTAAAGTTTCTTTGTCGTGTCAAGAAGAAAGTCTGGCTGGATAATTTCCCCCCGCCGGCCGTAAGCACGGCTCTAAGCACGTCGTTTGAGAAACAAATGTAGGTGTCAGGATTTTATGGAACAGCGTCCATGAACATACAGCATTTTATGAGTCAATCCTGTCGGCCGGGCTACAAAACAGCCTTGTAAAATTGTTTCACCCCGGAGGTCAGAAGAAACACACCTGCTGCTGAAACCAATCAGCAGAGACATGGTCACGCACTTTCACTTTCTGAGTCTCCATGTCTGAAAATAACAGTGTTTCTGAGAGCCGTTCCTCATCAGAAAGAGACCGGATTGTAGATTACTTTGGATAAAAGCATCCTCTAAATGCATGAATGTATGTGTAAATGTAAATAGTTATTCTGCGCAGGATGATCGGTTATGGTGTTATTTATAGTACTGAAGATTTAAATGTCAAAAACTGTATTATTAATGCTGTTTAAGGCAAGACACCCCATGTGAAAAGGGTAAAAAATGAACTAAAATACATCACTATACTTCCCCAGTAGATTGATTACATAAACAATTGCAAAAAAATAAATTGTATTCTGAAATGTCATGTTTAAATACACAAACGAAGCATTAAATATGCATTAATATGTGCATGCATTTCCAGAAAATAATTATGAACACTGGATAATGCCAAGTTCAACATTTTCTCTCATTTTGTTGACATATTAGAGCTAATGGTTTTTACTGAGGGGATTTTGGATTTCTGTTTTTATTGCTCCATAAATCATAAAATACTGTCAACAGCCTGAAAAATAGATTTCACCATGTTTTTAGGCATAAAATGTTGTATAAACCAGTGTGAGTGTTATATGAACAAACCCTTCAGTAAAAATCTTCAGAATATATAGAGGAATAAAACTCTAAGTTTTGGTGTTTCTAAGTTCTGCTGAAGTGGAGGAAAAACTCATTTAGCGAAATAGCCATTAACGATATAATTGAAATCTACAGACGCAAATAGATGACGTGCAATAATAAAACCAGTGTGAATGATATAAACAAACCCTTCAGTAAAAATCTTTAGAATATATAGAGGAATAAAACTCTAAGTTTTGGTGTTTCTAAGTTCTGCTGAAGTGGAGGAAAAACATTTAAAGATATGGATTTGTACCGAATCTAAAGACGCAAATAGAAAAAATGCAGTGAAATAAACACTTAAATGCATTTATTGGATGTTTTCTTTTCACTAGTCTGAAATGTATGTTATGAAAAGCCAGATAACCCAAAAGACATGAGGAGGATTGGAGTCATGAGCTGAAGTTCATCTCAGCTTGAACACGTAACCAGGATCCTTTATGAGATTATAAAGAGAGTGTGAATATGAACCGAACTCCTTCACGTCAGCCTTTAACTTCATCTTCAAACCGACCCGCATGACCTGAACTCTCTTACCATCTGAATCATTGACCTGAACCATTTGAACATCAGAGTTCAGCATGTTTCTTCAGCTCGCCGTTGAACCAAGTCTTTCAAGAGTTTCTCCGACAGACGTGACTTCTTTGTGAGGTTTCACCTCAGAGCTCAGTCAAATGACTTTCCTCTCATGCATGTTCACGTTTGATGAGGAAAAGCAGATTAACAGATTAACTCTTCTTGTGAATGTTTTAATCTATTTTGTGTTTCTCTTCACAGAACTGAGGCTTTATTGCAACACTTCAACAGTCAGACGTTCTTCATGATCGTGTTTTAAATTCAGAGCTTCTCCAGAATATGAACCAGAGGGACTTTTATTTTAAGTGTGAGTAGATTTGTGCAAAATACCAGTTCATAGGTTTTATGTATTTGAGTTACATATAAAATGTCCATCCATTTAGATTAGTATTTTTAACACAAACTAATGAACATAATGTGATTCATAACAGGTCCGATTTCTGCACTCAAAAAAAAAACACATTGCATTGTTTATTATTAACGGTTTGCATGATTTTATCTAAATAATCATATTTTAACAATGCATGTATTCAAGTTTCTTAGAATCAGCATAAGTCTGTTCATTGTGAAAATAATTAAATTTATTCAAAAGTATACAAATTTGTTAAAACATGGCTAGCTGTGGAACAAGCAATAATCAGTTAGTTCAAATGTATAAGACTGAAACAAACATGATTTATTAAAAGTAAATATATAAACCTGGTTATTTTATATTTCAAACACATTCAGATTATTAGTACTATTACAGAAATCTGACTTGTTACATTTATGAATGACAAACACGCATTACATCAAGTTGATTAGTGCATGTTAAAACCCTGTGATACAAATAGATGGGAATTTGATGTGCAATTAAAATAAATATTAAAATTAGGCCTAAATATATTTAAAATGTTGTCTAAGTACTGGACAATGTCTGTTAGTAGAATCTACTTTTTCAACACCAGCGAAAAAAGATTTGAGTTAAAGATAAGCCAATCATTTTCATTTAGGTGATTTTTTTTCCCCTAATTGTTTTCAGAGATACAGTAAAATATCTATATTTCTCATAAATATGATGAATGAACTGAAGAAAGGTTTAGCTGCTCCCCAAAGCCACTCTAAAATCGTGAAACCCGACCATCTTATCCAATGTTTTAGCAGGATAAACATGTTTTCCAACTCTCTGAA